>ML366324.1:0-99556 GCA_005239505.1 Nicotiana paniculata | reverse complement strand
ATCTTCTCCAAGGTGTTAGCCTTTCAAGGATAACCCGCTCTGATACCAATTGATATTTTAGACGTCAATACCACACAAGAAGATAGGTTACTTTGCGTGGTACACAATTTTCGAGTGTTGTCTCAATAGAAGAACCTGATTCTTCTTGATGTACTTACTTCTACTGTTGCGGAATATTAAAAGCAATTTTCCAAAGACTCAAACTTCTCCAAACCATAGGTCAGTGATTTCTAACTAATTCCTTTCAATCTCTTACTACTTTTAACAAGATTTCCATCTAAAATCTAGAGTTTTCATGGTAAAAATTGGGATATTTGAGTAGAACTTAGGAATTTCGAAATTTGGGAATTTACACCTCGAATTGAGGTCGGACTCCGAAACCAATTGTATATCCTGGCTCGGGGGAGAATGGGTAAACGTGTTTTGGTCAACCTCGAGTTTAGACCAAGCGGGCCCGATGTTGATTTTTGTCTTTTGATTGGATAACCATGAATTTTTATTAAAGTTAATTCTTTTAGAAATAATTAATGATATTGAACCAATTATGATTAGATTCGAGCGGGTTAGAGACAAATTCTAAAGGAAAAGTTGTGCTTGAGCAGTGAGTTGCTTGTGAGATCGAGGTAACTGTTTGGTTTAACCTTGACTTCAGGGAATATGAATCCCCAACTTAAATGCTATGTGAAATTTCATGTGTGTGGTGTATAGGTGAGGTGACGAGTATCTATGCACCACCAAATTATTCGTTTATCATGTCCCCTTTCCCGTTTCCAATTTATTTTAATCATGTCTTAATTGTTTCATGATCATTGATGCCTCCATGTCTGCTTGTTTTGCTTACTTGGTTGTTAGATATTGTTTCACTTATTTGAGAGTATTAATTGTTCCTTAACTTCATTGTGGTACATTAATGGTTGAGCTGGTGGTCAATATTTCATGATACATTTTGATTGGTTTCGCTGTGTAGTGATAATTGGTGAAATTTTTGAATAGTACAATTTTCTTCTTACAAGATATTGTGAAAGGCTTTGACCTAAATTGTGAACTCTTTTTATAAATAAAGAGATGTGATTTTTTGGTGGGAGCGGGTTGCACGCCGCAACAAGGAGTAATAAGGGAGGACAGGTGGGATGGGGTTGCACGTTACAACAAGAGAAATAAGGGTGATATATATAGGGAGGAGCAATAAGGGTGGACATGTGGGAGCGGGTTGCGCGACGCAACAAGGAGCAATAAGGGAGGACATTCATGTTTTACTGATTATATGATAAAGACTGGAAAACTTATTGTTTTATTCTATTGTTCCTATACTCTGCTTTTACCGTTATTTTAAATTGAAACTTGAAAATTTTCGCGAGGATTGGTTATAGATGAGATCTGGAAAAGTTAACCGAGTTATTTTATTAATTGTTGCAAGTTACTGTGTAATTAGTTTATTATTCCCTCTTGCTTGTTATACATCGTATCCAGGTTATGTTATAAATGCCCTGTCGTAGCCTCGTCACTACTTCGTCGAGGTTAGACTCGGCACTTACCAGTACATGGGGTCGGTTGTACTGATACTACACTCGGCACTTCTTGTGCAGATCCAGGTTCCGGCCAGAGTTGAGTTATCGAGTAGTAGTTGAGTTTCGTACGGAGACACGAGGTAGATCTGCTGGCGTCCGCAGATTCATGGAGTCTTCTCTACATTATTTAGATTGCTATTTTATTTCATTCAAAACATATATATATTTCTTTCATCCAAATACTTGTAGTATTCTATAGTAGTTCGTGAATTGTGACTCCAAACCCTGGGTAGCTAGAAATTAGTATTAGTTTCGAGTTTAATTTCATTAATTCATACATTGTTCTTGATTCATCTATTAGATAGTATTAGATTTCGCATTTTTCAAAATTGCTTGCTTATATTTAATTAAATTATTTTAAGAAAACGGTTAACTAAATTCTAACATTGGCTTGCCTAGCATATATGGTGTTAGGCGCCATCACGATCACGAGAGTTAGGAATTTGGGTCGTGACAAAACAAAAAGTGCACACAAGTCTAAAAATATCCTACGGACTTGCTCATGTGATCAGATCGCTAAAATAACACCTAAAATTATGGATTTAGCATTAAAACTCATGAATTCTCAAGAACACTTCAAAATTACTATCTTCTCAACCGGACGTCCGAATCACGTCAAATCAACTCCGATTTCCACCAAATTTCACAGATATGACTTAAATATTATAATAAACCTGTATCGGGCTCCAGAACCAAAATATAGGCCCGATGCCAACGAGTTCAAACATCAATCAACTTCTTTAATTCATTTCAATCTAACAATTTTCATAAAAAAATTTATTTCTCGAGCTAGGGATCTCGGAATTCAATTTCGGGCATACGCCCAAGTCCCATATTTTACTACAGATCTCCCGGGACCATCAGAACATGAGTCCGGGTCAGTTTATTAAAACGTTGACCAAAGTCAACCAAAAATTAAATTTTAACTCTCAAAAATCATTATTTCATATATTTTCACATAAAAGCTTTCCGGATTCACGCCCGGACTACACACGTAAATCGAGATAAATAAAAATAATATTTTTAAGGCTAACGAGCTCGGAATGAAGTTTTAAATCATAAGATAACGCTTTGGGTCATCACAGAAAGTTAATTTTTTTAACATGAGGGGGAGACAAAATAAACAGTTGAGAAAAAGTTACGTGGAATAAATTATCATTTTTACCTCTAGATCCTTGAAGGTAATATAAACTTGAAGTTCATAAAAAGATAATTCATCTGCAATATAATGCAATGCATGTCAGACACATTTGCTGACCCAAAGAAAGTAACTATATTCTTACTGAAAATGCTCGTATTAGAATAAGTCCTAGAAAGACAAAGTCTATGGTACACTTAAAGCATATAGACAAATCGGTTTCAAATAGAATTTTTGATAAAGAAGATGAGAAAATGATCATAATAAGGAGGCAAGTGATCTAGAAGATCACATGACATAGAACTTCATAAAAGAAAGAATTACGTATTTAATCACTTGGCACGTCATCCCAACTAAAAATGGCCTAGATTTGAAGTCTTTACCCGGTTTGGCCCAGGTTGTATATAATTTGAAAGAAATTTTTCAGTCTTTAGCCCATAATTAAACACATACTTCTAGTTTTTTTTCTTTTCTTCTTTCTTCTTTCCGAGCATACTCAATCTCTCTTCACTCGCCTCTCTCTTCATCCTCCCTAAAAATTATATAACTTTTTTGTACACACTCGTGATAATCTCGCATTCTATGTCAATTAGATTTTGATTTTTGAGTTAATTGACAAAAAGAGGTTAAGGAACCACAATAAAATTTGGCATATCAGTCCAAAACGTGCAATAGTTTTTTCAATTTTTATTTTTTATTTATGCTATTTGGAACTTGGAAAAGAAGAAAATTTAAGGTTTTCAAGTTGCATTATATATGAATTTGAATTTTTTGTAGCTGGAATAGGAATATATACAAACTTGGGAAAGAAGAATAAAAAATCACCGAATTTTTGTGCTTGAAGATCTGCAGAATAAAAAAAAAGCTTATTTTTCAAACTTTGGCCTATTGTTAATGGGCTACAAATTTGCAACGTTGTAACTGGGTTATTCTGCTGTAATGTATATAGGTGAACTGTATTTTGAAATCTCAGGAGAGGTTCAGGTACCTGAAAATATGAATGAAGAGATCTCTATGTCATGTCTTTATCAAAAAAGATTGTTGGAACCGATATGAAATGTTCGTCGATTACGTCTATGATAACATTAAATATATACGAGGATCTTAAGTCTGAAGAAACAATTAAAGTAGAATTGGTTTCATACGAAAGACATATAGTTTTGGACATGTAGTTCAAACACTTGAAAGTATGAAGTCAAAAGAGTGTGCAATCACTTTTATCTATCTTATATGTCTAGCATGACATAAATATGCATCTAAAGTCTATTTATATTGCTTATATGACTTAACTTATATGACAATCCCTGAAGGATTTAAATTGCTTAAAGCATATATAATTCTTGGTCCTGAAGTACCACATCCTACATGCAATTTTTTTTTCTTTTCTTCTTTCTTCTTTCCGAGCATACTCAATCTCTCTTCACTCGCCTCTCTCTTCATCCTCCCTAAAAATTACATAACTTTTTTGTACACACTCGTGATAATCTCGCATTCTATGTCAATTAGATTTTGATTTTTGAGTTAATTGACAAAAAGAGGTGAAGGAACCACAATAAAATTTGGCATATCAGTCCAAAAACTATCAGATCTGGCCTAAAACTATCAGATCTTGCCTAAAACTATCAGATCTTGCCTAAAAAAGCATCTCCGGCGACCTCGTCTCATATTTTCTTATTTCTCTTAGTTTTTGTTTCATCCTTTGCTACTGGTGAAGCCCAGATTTGAATGCCAAAACCTCGCCGGAAAAATTCAACACCAGCAACTACTGAAAACTGTAATGTGATGATGGACAGAAGGTGTTTTCTAGTGTAAATTTGTATAGGTAGTGTTTATACACACTTATACAATATTGTATAAACATGTATAAGTGTGTATGTATGCGTACAATATTGTATAAATTAGTTGTATAGATAGTTATACATAATGTGATGATGGACAAAAGGTGTTTTCTAGTGTAAATTTGTATATGTAGTATTTATACACACTTATACAATATTGTATAAACATGTATAAATGTGTATATATGCGTACAATATTGTATAAACTAGATATATTTTTAATGTATAAGCGTGTATATACATTGTACGTGTATAATAGGCATCCATGGATGTTTGCCACTTTCTTCTTTTTTTCTTCTTTGTCTTATTTTTCTGATATACATTATTAGAGATTGTATATAAAATTTTATACAAAGTTATACATCATTATACATGTAATGCACATGTGCAGTTAAATCTAAAATTAAAATTTTATATGTTCAATCTATGTATAAATCGATTTTTTTTTGATTTATTTGCAAAATCATGAATGTGCAATAGTTTTTTCAATTTTTATTTTTTATTTATGCTATTTGGAACTTGGAAAAGAAGAAAATTTAAGGTTTTCAAGTTGCATTATATATGAATTTGAATTTTTTGTAGCTGGAATAGGAATATATACAAACTTGGGGAAGAAGAATAAAAAATCACCGAATTTTTGTGCTTGAAGATCGGCAGAATAAAAAAAAAGCTTATTTTTCAAACTTTGGCCTATTGTTAATGGGTTACAAATTTGCAACGTTGTAACTGGGTTATTCTGCTACAATGTATATAGGTGAACTGTATTTTGAAATCTCAGGAAAGGTTCAGGTACCTGAAAATATGAATGAAGAGATCTCTATGTCATGTCTTTATCAAAAAAGATTGTTGGAACCGATATGAAATGTTCGATTACGTCTATGATAACATTAAATATATACGAGGATCTTAAGTCTGAAGAAACAATTAAAGTAGAATTGGTTTCATACGAAAGACATATAGTTTTGGACATGTAGTTCAAACACTTGAAAGTATGAAGTCAAAAGAGTGTGCAATCACTTTTATCTATCTTACATGTCTAGCATGACATAAATATGCATCTAAAGTCTATTTATATTGCTTATATGACTTAACTTATATGACAATCCCTGAAGTATTTAAATTGCTTAAAACATATATAATTCTTGGTCTTGAAGTACCACATCCTACATGTAATTTGTGCACATATATATCTTGCTATAACTATAAGCATGATAATGTGATAGTGTGGAGATAATGTCCAAACATAACTCTAATTTTAAATATTTTCTTAAAATTTTTACAATTCTTATGTCCAATCGTCCATTAAATTAGGTAACAAAAAACTACATGCCTGACGTCCCAAAAAATAGAAAATGGAGGTTTTTATTAATTGAGATAACGATAGAGGAGGGGGGAAGTGAAATATGCCACTACTCGATAAGCATTTCAGAGTCGCACTATCTTCCTCTCGTGCCATTCACACAACAGTGCCACGCTTTTTATGACATATTTTTTCTATTTTAATTTATGTGAACTTATTTTTTTTTAGTCCGTATTAAAAAAAAGACCTACTTCTTTATTTAAAAATAATTTATTTTTATATAAATATATATACTTTATTTTACACTATAAATTTAAAATTTTTCTCTTTTTTTTTATAAAATTCGTACCCAATCAATTAAATTCACGTAAATTAAAACGGAGGGATTACCTAACAATACTTTTCGAAGTGGGTCCTTTAAACTAGTCAGAGGCTAAATTAAATTTAATTTTATGGGTTTTAAGTTTTAGTAAGACAATTTAACGTGTTAATAATTACATTATTAATAAACGTACTTACTTAATGAACATTTTAAGCCCAACTGTATATGAACTTCTACCTCTTCTCCTCTATACATCTCGAATTTTTTGCAGCATGGTATGCATAGTATTCTGTATTCATTCAGAATTCGGGAAAATATTATAACAGTTAGCCTAACACAAGTAAGGCGTATCTAGGGGTGGTTCTATGGGGCACGTGAACTCATGTTCTCCGTCCTAAATTATGCATATTAAAATTATATTTTTCAAAAATATTTAAATACATGTGTATGCATCCATACTCAAAGTATTATAGGATGTGATGGTTATTGATTATACCTATCTAGATAAGGTTATGAGTTCAAATTTTATGTTAATCTTATTTTTTTCCCTATTTTAAAAGTAGACGCCCATAGAAGATGGACATGTTTGGTGTTATTTTTTGCGTATTAATTAAGTACCTTTTTTTTTTTTTGATTTATTCTTTCAAAATTTTCACACATTAAAATTCCTATCCTTCTTTTGTCGCAATAAAATCTTATATGATTAAACAAATTGTATATATTAAAACTAATAGTTGTGTATGATATAGCATGTAATCGATGGATTTTACTGATCTCAATATCTTCAACATAAAAAATAGATATAAATATAATAAAATTACTATTAAAAAAATCAAATTTATAATTCTAAAAGTGTAATAAATACGCAATCGTAAAACTAAAGGTTAAATTCATAAAATTTATATTCTCAATTCAATCTCTTTTTAATAGTGCGCTCATTCTGTCAAAATCTCGAATCCGCCTTTGATCAACGGTTGCTTTCACGAGATCCGTGACATATAAATCATAACACGAAGACTCTCTTTTATATACATCTCGAATTACCACAATAAAATATTCAAAAAGCGTAAAACAAATGGCATATGTTGCATGCACTAACGTAGCGACCTGCTACCACAGACACCTGACTCTGCTTTGTGCTGTATTTATCCCTCCGAATATTTTCAACTGCTGCCGTTTCCTTCTTATAGCCAAAGAATGGATAAAGCTTGCCTTTGGCTTGTTTGGTCTTTTCCTCCCTAGGGCCCTAAACAAGAAAAAACATTCAAATACACCCTCAAATTGAGAGTTGTTTTTGGTTTCTCACCTGTTGTCTGATATTTGTATTAGAGTTCGATTATATCCGAATTTTTATCGGGTAGGATCTCATTCAAAGGAAAGCATTCTCTATAAAAAGAATTTTTATATCCAAAATTCGAACTCGAAACTTTTAACTAAAGGAAAAGTGATCTCATTTACTGCATCATATTATTTGATGGTAAGCAAATTGAGAGTTGAAAATATTAATGTCGATCAAGAAGTGTTTAAGATTGAGGTTCTTGGGTGAGATATTTGTCATTTGAATTGAATCTCGACGCTTAAGTTTTTCCCTAGCAAACAAATAATTAATAGGTCTTCGAGGAATTGTATGAATCACCCTATATAACTTTAGTTAGTTTTATATATATATATATATATATATATATATATATATATTACGTTTGAACTATTTATATAAGATCAAGCTATTACTTAATCTGTTATTTTTAAAATTATAGATTAATGTCTTTAATCATATAATTTACACTTCTTGCTCTAGTATGTAAAAAGTTTCTTTTTTTTGCACATATTTCACGTGTAATTAATAGCTCATATGTTTACTAACTAAATATTTCGTAATCGTAAAAGATTTAAACTCACACAAAATTCAAAATAAAATCTAAATCATAAAATTATAAGTTACAATATGTCTTGTAAATTTTTTGCAAGAATACATAAAATTATATTATATGTAATAGCATTATATAAATAGCTTAACGTGATGTGCATAAAAATTTGATTCAAACGATAAGATATATCGTTGTTCAAATATCGACTAAGTACGTGTGAATAAACACTTAACTATAAATAAGTATCAGACTTTACAAATTTTGGTCAACGAAGTGTATTAAATCCTAAATGAGAAATCAAACTTTGATGAGTTTCACTTGCGAGGTTATATATCACAAAATTCAATTGCATCATTTATAAGTTATGGGTCAAACAAAAGTTTCTTAAAAATTGAGGGACTTAATGACGTGGGATAAATGAACGTAAAAATACAAATGGCAACATTCTCCGAAACGGTTCGTTACACATCGCTTTTCCTTATTTGCTTTCTAAATCACACACACACACACAGTGCACCGTCACCGCCCTCCCCCCCACCCTACCCTACCCTACCCTACTCCCCCTACCCCCACCCTTACTATACAATTTATACTTGCCCTGTACTGTAAGTCTCAGTGTCTCACCATTTTTATTCGTCTGCAAAAAATATTCTCTCTCAGAAAACTCATTTCCCTTAATTTTATCTGCAAAAATTTGAACCCAAATCAGAGTTTAAAAACAAAGGAGTTCTGGTTTTGAACATTAGAGATGGAACAGGAGAAAATGGTAACAGATGACGTCATCAATGGCGGACTAGTAACAGTTAAAGAAGAGCCAGTACTATTTCTTGATGAAGAAGATGACATTATTGGCAATAGTGAGTTTAGTAGCTCACTACTGCCAAAGCCATTGGAAGGGTTACGTGATATGGGTCCACCGCCATTTTTGAAGAAAACATTTGAAATGGTGGATGATCCTAATACCGACTCTATAATCTCCTGGAGTAATACGAAAGCGAGCTTCGTTGTTTGGGATCCACACAAGTTTTCTATTGATCTTTTGCCTAAACATTTTAAGCACAATAACTTCTCTAGCTTCATTCGCCAGCTTAATACCTATGTAAGTTTTCCCAATTATATGTTACTACTACTTTGTTTTCTATTACAAAATTAGCTGGGAAAATTAATACTTGGCCTTAATTAATGTATCTTCTGGTGCTAATTCTGAATTATGGTGAGTTCAGTTTTGGAAGTTAAATTAAATGTTTCTTAGGGGATATGCACATTTATTTGGTGAAATAGTGATTGAGTGTGAAGGGGAGACTTGCCGTAACCGATAAAGTTGTGACCAGTAGGTTCCCGAGCCTTGGAAACATTCTCTTCTGCAAGCCTGACCAAGTGAGCCTGTGTTTGGTTAAGTTTTAAATTCTGTGCACTTGTAGCTTATAATATGGTTATTGCAAATTCTTGATAAGCATTAATAGGTAATTTGATAAAAATGATAATCGAGCTGCTATCACATGTTAAATTTCGCTGAGAGTGGACAAATAAGTTAGTAGGTAATTTGATAAAAATGGTAATTGAGATGCAATCACATGTTAATACACAAGTGCATTTTTGGAACAACAGTACCAGTGTCTCCATGCGACCTATAGCCCACGTGTTCGAGCCATGGAAGTAGCCAGTATCCTTTCGGGTGCGGTTCTTCCTGGTACCCTGTACCCTGTGTTTGATGCCTGGATTGCCCTTTTCCCCCTCTTCATGTACATCCTTCCGGGTGTGGCTCTTCCCGGTACCCTATGTTGGATGCCTGGATTGCCCTTTTCCGCCTCTTCATGTTAAAGTATATAGACATAAACCTAATTTTATTTGATTATAGTTCATTGTGTAATTAAAGTATATAAAAATTAGGTTATAGTTTATCGTGTAATTAAAGTATATTTTGTTTTGTTTGGGTTTATAGCGTTTCAGGAAGATTGATTCAGACAGATGGGAATTTGCAAATGAGGGATTTCAGAAAGGGAAGAAGCATTTGCTGGTAAATATAAAGAGGAGAAAGCAGCAGTATACTCATCAAGGATCAGGATCAGCACAATCTTGGCTTGGTTCTTGCAATAAGGATGGGAATGGGATTGAGGCTGAATTAGAGAAGCTGAAAAAGGATCAAAACACATTGAAAATGGAAGTCCAAAGTCTAAAACAACAACAAGAGAACACAGAAAGCAACTTAGCTACTGTTAAAGAGAGGTTACAGAATAGTGAGACTAGGCAAAAGTATATGGCAATCTTTATGGCAAAAGCATTCAAGAATCCACTCTTTGTTCAACATTTGATTGAGAAGATTAAACAGAGAAAGATTTTAGACAATGGTACTGTCACAAAAAAGAGGAGGTTGGCTAATACTCAATGTGATTATAAGTGTGATGAACATAGTCTTCAAGTTCAAGAGGAATTCACAACAATTAAGTCTGAAATACAAACACTGTTTTCTTCTGATGAATCAAACAGTCCTGCTGAGGAACAGAAAAGGAATAGCCAAGACATGTCATCTGAGAACTATATACTGTGGGAAAAGCTAATGGAAGATGATATGATATATGAGAATGGAGCAGAAAATGATAAACATCACAGTGATATTGTTCTTGAACTGGAGGATTTGATTGCAAGTTAGAGAGTTTGTTGAGCAAGTTAGTTGTCCTGGTTCAGCACTATAAGATAATTGGTAATAGCTCTGCTTTTATTGTTTTTGGATTTTTATTCTGGCTTTTCAACAATGCTGTGATTATGCTTTTCTTAAACTGAGTGTCTATTGGTAACAGCTTCTCAACTTTCACAAGGTAGGGATGAGGCTGCGTACACACTACCTTCTCCTAACCCCAGTTATGAGATTACACTGGGTCTATTGTCGTTTTTGTTGTTGTTTAGACCTTTATTCTGGGTATAAACTATTGTCATGTGAACTGTATAATTTATAATTGTACCATTTCATTGTGCAGGAGGGCAAATAAGGAAGCAGCTTTTCTGAAGAAATGTGGTTTAATTCTCTTTCAACTGCACAGGAGCCATAATCAAGAAAGTGGGATGGTGTTTAGATTATGTGTTTATTGTCAGTCTTTATCAGTTAGTGACTAACAATGTACAAAGTTTTTATAGCAAGAACATAAGATCAAAATATTAAGGTTGTTTTTGTTGTTCTTAGGTGGTTGTTAGTAGGTGTAGGCTTGTTAACCATGTTGTTCTGTTCTACTCTGCTTTAACATTAATACTGTTTTTCAGCTTTGATGTTTCAAATTGTTGCCTTATCAATCAGGCTGAATAGAGTTGGTCTCTAAGCCGTGGCGGAACTAGGTGAGCTGAAGGAGTTCAGCAGAGTCCGTCATAGTATATATATTAAATGTTGAATCCCCTCGGCTTCTTTATGTGTTTACTTGTTTTATTTTTTGAAATTTTGCTTCCGTCACATATTCTTCTCATTATTTCAGATAAGCAAGAATTTAATTTGCCTATATAGAAACAAACTATATATTAGGAGTTCAAATGCATGTAGTAGATTTTGTTATTACAATGATCAAAAAATATGACTCTCGGATAACAGAGTTATATTTGTACAATAATGGATTAAATCTAGTTAAAAATAATATCTGTAGATGTGAGTTTGGACATTGACTGTTCTGGAAAATGTGAGCAATAATGGGGAAGAACTAACAGTAAATAATATTAAATAATATTTAAGGAGATAGGAAAAAGTTTATCCAATAAAAGATGAACTAGATGTCCCGGCAATGATGAATGACAGATAAATTTTTGAATCTTCAAATTATTTTCGGATTTGATGGAAAAGTGTGAAAAAAGTATGGAATAATATGAACAAGAATCTTGATGAAAAGGTAGTGTTTGTATCTTTACCAGAGAGAATCTTTTATCCAAAATTTGTTCATATCAAATGAATGTTGCATACTCTACATCACAAGTCGCTTTTTTTATATATTAGTCTTAGGGCACGCGTAACGTATCCCGTATTATTGCATACGAAATTATAAGAAACAACGTTAACATTATGAAATATTCTTTATAAACTAAAAAGAAATACTATAGATAAAAGTACAAGTGTTTAAAAATTATATATATTGACGTGTCCTATTTAACTAACTCAGTAAATAAAGAAATGTTGTCCAAAATTATATATATTGACATATCCTATTCAGCTAACTCGGTAAATAAAAAAATGTTGTCCCACAAAACTTAAATTAGAACAGATTTTAATTTGATGGGCATAGTTTCTAGGTTTTTACTACTTAACACAATACACTTTTGTGTGTATATATATAAGATAAAATTATATGCAGCTCAAATAGATTAAAAAATAAAGATATCTAATCCAAAAGGCTCATTTTCATCTAATATAGTTTATAAAAAAGTTGTCCTAAAAAATTAGTACCGAAACATTTCTAACTCCTGCGTCAAAACTTTATTAACTAAAGAAAAATCGAAACTTTTAGGCGAAATTTTATTAACTAAAAACCCCCTCCTAAACCTAAAAGGAGAACTCAATAAAATGAAACTTTTAGGCAGAATTTTATTAACTAAAGAAACCTCCTAAACCTAAAAGAAGAAATTTAATAAGTACTCCTAAATATAAATGGAGTTGAATGAAAAACTTTTCTACTTTATAAAAATTAAGAGAATAATTAAATTGCCTATTCCTGTATAATAAGAAATTAATTAAATGACTAGTCCTCAATACTACTACAACAACAACAACATAGGGTAGTGTGAAGGATGACTATTCCTAAATAGTAGGAGATTAATGAAATGGTTTATTTCTAAATATTAGAAAAATAATAAAATAACTATTTTATTCATGTAAACTCAATTTTTAAAGGGTAAAAAAAATGAATGATATTTTGCTAAGGGTATATTCGAACAATAGGTACGGCTTGCGGTGCAAACCACTTCGTCCAGATTTTTCGTTTCTTGAACTCGAATTGAATATTAAACTCTCTCCGCTGCTCCTATATATATATATATATATATATATATATATATATATTTGGCAAACATCTTTTGTCAACTAATTCTAATTTTTGTGAAGTTTGTGAATTTTAAATTTAATAAGAAGAAGAATCGAGTGTTATTTATTTGGTTATTCCCAATAAATATGTTACATGAAGGTGTGAGACACAAAACGGTATAGATTATAAATATTGTAACAAAAAAAAAAACAAGTACTATAGATGTAGGCTTATTTTGTTTTCCAGTGAGATAGGCGACATTGTCTTTGAGAGAAAATGCATGTAACCGATAACAAAAATTAAATCACCTCCTTGCTTTTCGGGCTAAGATGCTGACTTTACTGTGGAAAGAATAATGAGAGGAAAGCTTTGACCTTCCCTTGTTCTACCCTTCGAACTCGGAGATTGAAGAAGATTACTCTATGCAGTGACAGAGGCAAAATCTCTATATGTTGATAGATACCCGAGAGACTGAGTCCTTGGAGAAGAGAGAAAGGAGGCATTACTCCCAAAAAACGTGCAACCAACCTTTCCTTCCCGCTTCTTCCTTTCGGTTCAAGAACTAAGAGCGGTCGAAGTCCTGTCTAAGGGAATGGGCTTGAAGGCTAGTGGTCATATTAGTCGTCTAAGGGGAAATGCCTTTTCCGAGCCTATCCCCATTCGCCTATCGCTTTCTTGAGTTGATGTTTAACTTGCAGCTAGAGGATTCAATCTTCCTTCAGATTTTTGGGGGAGTCCTTTTTTATGCCCATTCGTGAGTGGCTAAAGGGAAATTTGCTTGTTCCGATAGTTAGTCTAATCCCTTTCTCGCAGCATTCCATTTGAAGTAGTCGAAAACGTCTAAGATGGAGAAAGTGGTGATGCTCTTTGATTGCATCCGCTTGCTTGATCTTTGATCGTCTAGCTGACGCTATCCTATAATTAACCATGCTATTTACGCTAAAGATAACCCTTCATAGATCTTTACTACCTTACCTCTACGAACATCCTTAGACTGGAGAATGACTTTCTGAAATTCTCTCCTTTCTAAGTTGCGNCCCCCTCCCCCGAAACAAAGCCCCACCCCTCTTTTCCCCCTTTAATGAAGGACCCTCGCCTTGCTTCCTATTCATTTGTGGGTCTGGACTCGAGGTCCTTTTTTTTTCAAGAGGTGATTTCGAGAATCAACCGAACGGAGAGGAATAATCAATCGATGAAAGAACATAAAACCATTCTGTTTCAATAGAGGTACGAGAAACGATTCGGGGCAATGAAGTAAGTGAAGTGGTTAAATTTTGCGAGCTATTCCAACACAGCTGGATGTGATTTCAATATCCAAAAGAGAATAAATACCACACAGAAGAGTCAAGTCCAGGCTCCTTAATGGAATGTTTAACTGATCTATTCCGGATCGAACGAATCAAAAAAGACATCATATTCTCGTGTGGCAACACTTGAAAAAGTGTACTATTAAAAAATGCAATAACATCATAACAAGATGGGAAAAATAATACAAGTAAAGCAATCTCATATTTTGTTCTTGATTGAAATAGATGCTTGGAGTAATTTTTGAAAGAGAATTCATATTAAAAAACAAAATTAATTACCAGTTGAAAAACCAATATTCCAACAGTAGCTAAGGCAGTTCAAACTAGAAGTGATCCTTCATTATAGAAAAAGAAAATGGTCCAACGTATTCTTGTCCATCTTAGATTGATATGGCCGTATTTTGAAAATTTAACCCTAAATATAAGATAAATCTTGGAATGCCGTGAAACTTTAGTCGTAAGTATAGCCTTATAGGACAAGTATATTATCTTCTTTTTTTTAGTATATTATCTTTAATTCAAGTATAGCCTTTAGTTCAAGTAAGGAAGATTTTAATAACTAATTGATCAAAAAGTCCTAAATATTAAAAATATAGTTAAATTACAAATTTGACCAATGTGAAATTTACTTTTAAAGGATAAAAATGGTGAACGACATTTCGCAAGGGCCTTCGTGCTTTTAATATAGTATAGATAGATATAAATATAGATATAGATATATAAGACATATCCCTAACACACCCTAATAGTACAAGTGTAGAGAATATTCAGTAGAATATTTCATTTTGAAAACTAGCCGAAACTACTCTGCTAATGGTATTCGATCTCGCCCGTTGTTAACATCTCTATTTGACCAAAAAGTATGAAACTTTTTGCTAAACCGAATTAAAAAATAAGAAAGGTGAAGGACAAATTCTAGTCAAATATAATAAATCTCAGATCCAACACACGCTTATATAATAAAGTCGAATAACACTTAGAACCAATTATGAGAGTATCAAATGAAGCTATCAAGAACGGATTGTGGGACAGTAATGGGCAATAAATATATTAAATGGCAATAAATGTAAATAAAAGAAAAAATTCAGCCAAATATTGAATGATGTGGATGAATCTTCCCTCTGACAACAATGCAAGACAAATGAATATGAGAATATACGAGACTTTCTCGGATTTGATGCGTGAAAGGATATAATAAACAACAAATCGAATCATTGTGGAAAGGTAAAGTATTGTATTATATATCAAGAGTCAATTTTTTTATAAGAGTTCTTATCAGAGTGAATATTACATGTCTTTTGCCCTTTTCTTTTACTATTTATATGAGATATTCCCCAAAACCCTAAAAAGTACATCAGAAAATAGTTCCACGACTATACTAGCCTTTATTCCCATTCTTTGCCACTCGATCTTGGCCTTAATGGCTTGCTCGACGGTTCTTTATTGTCAGGTCCTGGTCGACCTCGGCCTAATCGTCCGTGTTGAGCCGCAATTTCCACACTTGATAACCTCTTCATGCCGAATTTCCTCAGTCAGATTTTGACCCATATAATCTCGACTACAAATCTCGCTGCTTTCTGATCGACTTCTACTGAGCCATTTCTTAATATTTTATTGCCCGAAATATTTTAGGGCAAATTTCGACCTTAAAAATTTCAAGCGATGTGTATTTTGAATTAGAAGTAACTTCGAGAATAATGATCGAAGTAAAATAGAACAGACAAGAAAGATGGATGTTCCCAACTTTTGACAAATGTGGACAATCTGCAATCATATCTTTTCGTCTATTCCAGAATGGTATAATTGTATGGATCTAAAACGCAGTCAGCTATTTACTGGAAACTTCAGCCAAAATCATAGATGAAGTGTGAAAATTAGAGCCACATAATCAACATTTATTAGCCACAATAACATAATTATTTCCACATATCTTATCTATTACACTATTAGTGACGCATCTAATTATTAATCATGGCTTGCAAAGTTTATTTTATTTTTATAAGTGTTTGGAGAAGGTCGCCTATTGGTACGGCGACTGTTGAAATTTTTGGGAAAAATTAAAAATTTTAAAAAATTATTCCATCCGATTCACAATAAGTGATTAATTTACTTTGGGCATGTGAGATCCCATGTATTTTTTCTCTTCTCTTACGTAATATACGTAACGTGACGTGATTATTTTAGGTATATATGATTGGGTATTGCACATTGGGAGAATAAGACTGAAAATGTGTGGTAATATCAAGAAACTAAACTAAAGATTTGGGTCAAAGGAATCCCTTAAACAAAGGTTCGTGGTTAAAGAAATACCTCGGGTAGCACCCGCGCGTTCAGAAGGTTTAAGTTAACTTGTACCTGTGGGATAAGACTAAGAGTGTCTAATATGCTAAGAATAATGTGTTAGGAGGTATTATAATATCATATTGATCACATGTTAAGTTTTGGAGTCAAGCAAGTTGCGAAATAAAGGTCGGCAAAAGTTATCGTAAATTTCTCTAATAAATTTTCTAAACTTTGGGTCAAATGTATCAGATCATTTCTCCCAATATATAAAGGGTTATGGAATCCACAACCTACCAAATCGAAGGTCTACGAGTCTAGTTCGCAACCAAAAAAACTTCACATCAAACCGACATTGGAGTAAAACGTTATGACTGTTTTACCGCGGACTGTCCGGGCTAAAACCGGGTCGCGAACCGGGTCGGATCAAACAAGTGGTATAAGTCGGCAAATTCGACTTTTAAGACCCCAAAACATTTCATTTTAGTCCCAAAATACTGAAATAGTGAGCAAGCTGAAGAGAAGGTCCCATGGTGTTCTTGAGTGATTAAGGTGCGTTTTTAACGATTTCTATCGTTAAAGTTTGCCCCCGTGCCTAGAAACCCAATCTCTACGCTTTGAAATCGTTTCCCCTTTCTATTAACTGTGTTTGGAACTATTTTTGGAAGATAGAAATTTGTTGTTCTTTCTGGTTCTTCAGGCTTTATACTTGGTTTGCCAAGGTAATCATCTTCGGACTCTTTTATGATCATTTTTACAAAGTTCTACGGACGTTTTGTCAAGTTAGGGTCATATGGAGAATGTGCCGATTTAAACTCAATTATGAACTGTTTATAGGTGTGTATAAGCTGCATATATATAGTGTTTGTGAAGCTTATGACGTAAGGAACAACTTTCGTGAAGAAACTACATGCATTCAGACGTTCGTTGGAGAGGTACGTTAAGGCTAAGCTCCGTCCTTCCTTTTAGCACGAATTCTGGGAAATTCCTAAGACGCCAAATGTGATATTTTACTATTCTATAGATAGAAAGACCTTCTGTGAAAGGCATTGGGATCGTAGCTGAAGTATTTTCATGATGCTATTAGGTTGATATTCCACTCGTTCGGTTAAATAGGGTATTCGACATCTATATATATATATATCATTTTATCGGCTTTCTTAACTATATTTTCATATATATGAATTCTTATTCGTCTTTGGGTTGTGTGACTTAAAAATAAAGGCATTTAGTATTTGCGATCAGTCCTTCTTCCTTGTTAAAGTGTATTTTGAAAATCTCTAAAGTGATACGTCGATTTCCAAAAATCTTAAATATAATTTTTATGTTTAAACTACTAAAACACTTGATTTTTGAAATACTTTCTTTTACTAATTATCAAGAAATCAGGTATAAGGACTAAGTGAACCACCTTAAACTTTTTATGAACATCTTCAGAGTTAAGTTATCTTTCTAAAAGTCGAGTTAAGTTTTCAAGCTTATTCAAAAAACATATGAGGTTCACCGAGACATTTGTCAAAAAACATATGAGGTTCCACGAGACATTTGTATGCGATACGAAGGTGATTATGAGAATAAAAGTACCAATGAGTCAAGATTATGTGCATTCAAAGTTCATATCATAAATGGCATATTATGCATGGACTTCGAGCTATAATCGGCGGTAAGGGGCCTATTTGCCCGAAAGACTATATATATTGTACAGATGGACACAGGTTGGCAATATGATACCGTTTAGCTACCGGGAGAGACCGCCATTGCTAGCATTTGATTGGGTATGTCATGCATTTTCATCAATATATATGTATTCACGACATACGATTACACGAGCATACCATGCATATTTGATTACTATGAGGTCGGATGTCGGCCATTGAGGCTATCAGAGTTTCAGTGTCAGGTGATATCTCTATTACCCTTTTTACAACAGCTATGTATGATTCTACTTTCTGCCTTACATACCAGTATATTTTTATTCGTACTGATGTCCCGTTGCCTGGGGACACTGCATTTTTGTTTCGTGCGTGCAGGTCCAAGTAGGGACTTGACCCCTCCGCTAGGATTTCGGGGTTCAGCTGTGAGTTGGTAAGCTCCACCTCTTCCTGGAGCTTTCGTATGATGGTTACTTTTGTTGTACAATTTTATTATAGTCGGGGCCTTGTCCCGACAGTGATTATGACACTCTTAGAGGCTATTGTGAACACAATATTCTGGGTTTCTTTTTGCAGCTTTCAGTCCCCAGCCCATAGGCTTGACATGTATATATATATGTGTGTAGCATGTGTGTATTCAGTCGCAGCCTCGTTGGCCAACTAGTACTTTATTATTATGGCTTGTCTACCTTTGTTTATACGGCAAAGGGTCGGATATAACCCTCTACTGTCATCAATAGTTTAAAAAAGCCTCCCGTTATACTATTAGGACATCGTAATCCCTGTCGTTATACTATTATTTGTATAAGCCCTTACTTTAACTGAAGTTCCACGTGGCACGCGTATAACTATCCGGGCTGTTTTATAAGTGCTCCGACCCACCCATAAGCCAACCCGCCCTAACCCTCTCTAAAACACGGTAGACCACCATTCTTTCACCTTTGAACCCTTTTATCTTTTCAACACAAAATACCATAGCAGATCCTAACCCTCTATAAAACACGGTAGACCACCATAGCTGATGTTGAATGATTTCACATGCTCTTGGTGTAAAGGTCAGTTGTGTCTTCATTATACTTGTTGATTTTAGTATTTGTTGCTCGATTTTGCCGTTTACTTGTTTTACTTTTTCTTATTTTGGGGTCTAGGATTTCGGTTTGAACAATATATTACTTCTATCCTTCATTTTTATGTAAATACTTTATAGTTTTCAGTCTTGTAGTTGTTGCATGTTTTAGTTTATTTATGGTCCCGATTTGTAGTTGTTGCATGTTTTAGTTTATTTGTGGTCCCGATTTGTAGTTGTTTTCTGCAAAAATTTGGATTTATTGTTTTCTGCTTTAGGGTTTTATATTAGATTTGTTTTTTCTATGATGTTGACTGAGATTCTAGTCTTTTTATTTGTTTATTAGCTAAGGTGGTCCTAAATGTAGGACCCTTGAAGGAAATTGCTTCATTAAACTATTTTTATGGTTGGATTTTTGTGCATGTTTGTCAATTTGCTCTCTTTGTCAATTTTTTATGAAGTGGTGGCCCATAAATTGAATTTTGTTGTGGATAATTTTGTACATATTGTATTTCTTTATTCATGGGACCCTATGTCTCACATGTCATTTTCTGCATTTTTTATTCATTCATTTTACTTTCTACATTCTGTCTCACAGCAAATGCCTTTCAGTTTCTGCCTATATTTTTTCATTTTTTTTTGACTTTATACATTCTATCTCACAGCACTTATATTAATATTCTACCTTTTTTTTACTATTTAATAACCATCCTTATTTGCTATATTTACTAGGTTATTGGAGATGATGTTACTTGAATTAATATTCAATTATGAAGGTGCATGGGTTACACATCCTGAAGTTGGATACACAAAGAATAAAGTGCACACCTTGTCAGGGTATGATCCAGACTTGCTTTCTTATATTGATATAGAGTCTGAATTCATAGTTGAGCTAGGTTTTTTAGGGATTCAACAACTAATAGTTGTTGCACCTTCTGGTAAATTGTATGAGGTTAAAGGGGATGTGGGGATTAGAAAATTCACATCCTTGCTTTCTACTGAATATAATGTACTGAACCTTTATGTTGTGGATGAACTTGACCCCCTTATTGAGGGTATTCCCAATATAGTTGATTATAGTGAATCATTTCAAGTTTTAGATGAACCTGGTACTGACTGTTCATTAAGTGAAATAGGTTCTGACTCTAGTTCTGATTTCAAGGGATGTGATTCTGAAGGATATGATTCTGAAGGATATGATTCTGAACAATTACATTTACTCAAAACTCAAAAAAAAAAAGACATAAATGAGAATCTAAGTGAGTACAAGGAGATATATAAAGGCATGGCCTTTAAGGACATACCATAAGCTAGGAAGTTTATGAAGTTGTATGCTCTAGCCAACAAGAAAGCCTTAAAATGAGAAAGAGTGACAAAAGGAGGCTTAGGTATAGATGCATTGTGGGTTGTCCCTTTGTTTGTTTAATATCCAAAGATGGTAATGCAGGGGGTTACTGTAAAGACATTAGAAATAGAAC
The DNA here is from genome assembly GCA_005239505.1 of Nicotiana paniculata. NCBI lineage: Eukaryota > Viridiplantae > Streptophyta > Magnoliopsida > Solanales > Solanaceae > Nicotiana > Nicotiana paniculata. Next base: position 78,748 of record ML366324.1, on the reverse strand, counting down.
ACAATTGTGGCACTGCATATGATAATAATACTGTTGATTACAATACCATTGCACATTATTTTAAGGGAAAGCTACAGGATAATCCTAAGTGTAAGGTAAGGGAGATGGTACTTGATTTGAAAAGGATTATTGAGTTAATGTGAGTCATGGGAAGTGCAAGAAGGCAAAAATAATGATATTGGAGACCTAAGAAGGTAGTTTTGCAGATGAATACAATAAACTAGATGCTTATGCCATGGAATTGAGAGAAAGTAATCCTGGTAGTGATGTAGTCCTTAACATTTCAAAAAATGCACTTGACATTGGGAAGAGAAGATTCTTGAGGATGTATGTTTGCTTCAAAGCTATGAAGATGGGGTTCAGGTTAGAGTTAAGACCATTTATTGGTGTGGATGGCAAATTTCTAAAGGGGAAAGCCAAAGGTCAATTATTGGCTGCTGTTGGACAGGATGCACAAAACCATTTTTATCCTTTGGCATGGGCCATTGTTGATAAGGAAACAAAGCATTCTTGGAATTGGTTCCTACAATTGCTTCAGGGATCTCTAGACCTTAAGGAAGGAGAAGGAATCACATTCATGTCAGACATGCAAAAGGTAATTTATTGTCCAGTTTTAAGTTAGTTTCTGTCCATTTTTATTGCCAAGTTAAATGCTGTCCAGTATGTTGTCCAGCTTCTACTTCTCATTTTTTTTCCTTTTTGATTTTGTCCAGTATGTTGTCCTGTTTTTCTGTCCATGTTTATTGTCCAGTAATCTGTCCATTATATTGTCCAGTTTGAATTTCATCTTCTAATTTTATTTTTCTTTCTATCTTCTACTTCTGTCCAGGGGTTAATTGAGGCTATGAAAACTGTTTTACCACAAGCACATCACAGGTTTTGTGTTAGAAATATCGAGGCTAATTGGTGCAAGACATATAATACTGGTGAATGCAAAAAACTTCTTTGGTGGTGTGCATGGTGCACTTATGAAGAAGACTTCAAAGACCAACTAAGCAAGCTAGGAGAGTTGAACAAAGATGCAGCAGAGAGTTTATTGAAGTACCCACCACAGTGTTGGTGCAGAGCTTACTTGGATACAGTTTGCAAAAATCAGACAGTTGACAACAATTTGACTGAATCATTCAATTCCTGGATACTGGAAGCAAGGCAAAAGCCAATCATTAAGATGTTGGAAGACATAAGAGTCAAAGTTATGAACATGATGGCAAATCATGAAGCTGAAGCTGGTACATGGAGCAATGAGTACACTCTAAAGAGCCTAGAATTATACAATGAATTCATAGAGATTGCTCAACTGTGTAGAGTTAATTCCAATGGAGAAGGAGGATATGAAGTTAGTGAAGGCTCTGACAGGCATTGTGTCAACTTAACCACCAAGAAGTGCACATGTAGGGCATGGGACCTTACAGGAATCCCATGCCCTCATGCTATTCGAGCTATATTTCACAACATGGGTGAACCTTTGAAAGAGATGTACTGGTGGTACAGTAAGAAAGCTTTCCTACTTACTGATATATATAAGCTACAACCTGTTAGAGGAGATTTTTTTTGGAAAATTGACCCATCACAGGACATGGAGCCCCCAGAATTGGTAAAGTTGGCTGGCAGGCCAAAAGTCAAGAGGGATAGGCAGAAGGATGAGGCAGTTAAAAGGCAAGGAGTGTGGTCACAGTCCAGAAAAGGTAGAGTAATGACTTATGGAAACTGTGGTCAACCAAACCATAATGCAAGAAGTTGTTCTCAGGTAATCTAGACTCCCAACTTATTTATGTTCTATGATTTTTTGATGAACCTATCTATATCTCTAATATGTTGTACTTGCTATTTAATAGCAACCAAAGGGAAAGCAGGTAAGCAAGGAAAAACAACCCAGGAAAAGGACAAGAACTTTGATGGAGTCTGAAGCTGAAGAAGAAGAAATACAATGTTCAGCACCCCAAATGACTCAACCAAGTCAGGAAGATGGATTTAGCTTCATGCCTAGACCTAGAGTTGGTCAATCAAGTATGGAACATAATGAAGATGTTGTGGTTAGGCCAAATGTGATATCAGAAGCCAAGACAAGATTGCAACTAAGGCAGCAGGCAAACTTACCTATTGAGACTAGATCTATAAACTTTACTGGTGATCACACTGGGGGTGAGCCCACAGCCCTTCCATATTCACCAGAGGGCCTCATGTGGAAGGGTAAAGCAGCTACAACTTCAACTCAGTTAGAAAAACAAAGACAACAAAAGATTGGGAAGCTGAAGATAAGGAAAGGAAAATGACACTCCTGATTCTATCCATTTCTATGTAATTTTTGTGTATTCTGGATGTAATTACTAAAAACTTCATGACAGTTAATATTTTGGGTTGTAATTACTGCATTGACAGTACTGCATTTTGGGTTGTAATTACTGCACTGACAGTATGTTAATTTCTGATTTTGGGTTGTAATTTATGTTTTAAGATTGTTATCGAAATGTTTCCAGTTAGCTGTCCAGATTTTTGGTTCTTAACTGCCCAGTTTTTTTTTGCTTTAAGGTTGTTCACTGCCCAGATTCTTTGGCATTAGGTTGGTGCAAAATACTGTCCAATTTATAGCAACATTGTACTACCCAATTTTTTCTGTTTTTTTTTGCTTTAAGGTTGTTCACTGCCCAGATTCTTTGGCATTAGGTTGGTGCAAAATACTGTCCAATTTATAGCAACATTGTACTACCCAATTTTTTCTGTTTTTTTTTGCTTTAAGGTTGTTCACTGCCCAGATGTTTTGGCTTTAGGTTGGTGCAAAATGCCGTCTAATTTTTAGCAACATTGTACTGCCCAGTTTAGAAGCAACTCACCAACACAATATATTTGAATACTAGAAGTGCATTCATGAAAATCTACACAAAATGCCATAGTGCACTAAGGCTTGATTCATTCACAAAACTCTGGATTCATTACAAGCTGACCAACACAAAACTTTCTTTAAAATCTAGATGTTACAACAATCAACTACATCAAAAACCTACTCCACTAAACAAAATGTTGGATTCATTTCATCTTCAATGCAATAAATCCGACTAACAGTACAACTGAAACCATAATGAACATCTTCATGTGCATAAATTTCACTTCCATTTCCCTTTATTTATTCACTTCAACATCATTTAAAGCATCCAACATATCAACCTTTTCAATCAAATTGTCCCTTTCAAGCTTGCACGCATCCAACAACATATTCAATGCCTTGATTTTTACATTGGCAGCATCCAATTCTTGAAATCATTGATTACTATCAACGCTTTGTCCGGGAGGGCTTCGTCTTGCCATTACCAATATCCACATGACTCATTCTTACAAATACAAAAAAATTACAAACAATTACTATATAGAACAGAAAAAATTTACAGAATAAAAAAATTTGAACAACAGAAAAAATTAAGACATTAAATACATCGACTAAATTCACACTTACTTCTGGTTTAGCACATTTGCAGAATCTCCTTCCGGGGTTGTTTGTGGTCGTCGAGGTGAAGTTCTTCGCAATCTCCCCACAGTAGCACCTCCTCCTCGATGTAACACTAGAACTAGACATATAATGCAAGAATCAGAGTTTAACTGAGAAGAAGAAGAGAGAATTTTAATAATGGTGATAGACCATGTTTTACCGTGTTTAAAAAAATGAGAAGAAGAAATATTAGGGTTCAAAGGTGAAAGAATGGTGGTCTACCGTGTTTTAGAGAGGGTTAGGGTCGGGTTGGGTTATGGGTGGGTCGGAGCACTTATAAAATAGCCAGGATAGTTATACGCATGCCACGTGGCACTTTCGTTAAAGTAAGGGCTTATACAAATAATTGTATAACGTCAAGGATTACGATATCCTACTTGTATAACGGGGGGATTTTTTAAACTATTGATGATAATAGAAGGATATATCCGACCCTTTTCCGTTGTTTATATGGCGTGTTGTTATTCAGGTCATGACCTTAACGGTCCAGGCTTAGTATTTCAGATTTGTGTTGCCCGATCTGTTGGGCCCCCAGTTTAGTTAGCTAGTATGTTTAGTGGCTAACTCGATCGAATACAATAAAGAGTGCCAGTCGCGCCTCCCCTAGTTTGGGGCGTGACAAACTTGATATCAGAGCAGGTCGTATCCCAGGGAGTCCACAAGCCGTGTCTAGTAGAGTCTTGCTTATGGATGTTTTGTGCACCACACTTATAATCAGGAGGCTATGAGGCATTTATGAATGGTTACGTTTCTTTCAATTAATATATCATTCTATAGAGCGAAGTTATAAGAACATATGAAATCTAAATCGTTATTTGTGTTTCTTTTCTAACAAGCTACCTACGCTCAGGAGATGGCATATCGAGAGATAGGTATGGATCCGGGGGAAGGTACCAGTCGTTCCCCACCTTGTCAGAGGGATAGATTTCCCTTAGAGGCACACAGTGTGTCTCCAGTACCCCTAGTTTCATCTTACCCAACACTTGGTAGAGCCCAGGGAGATGCAGTACCCCCAGCCTCACCAGTTCCATTGGTACCTGAGGCAGCTAGAGTCACAGGACCTCCAGCACCTGTTGTTCCCCCATCAGAGACTGGGGAGTAGAGGATGATGGAGGCAGTTCAGTTGCTGACTAAGATGGTTTCTATTCATGAGCAACAACTAGAGTCATGAGCAGATGCCCGGAGAGATCGGACAGGAAGTTCGACGGTACGAGAGTTTCTTCACTTGGCCCCTCCATTATTTACAGGATCCAGTTCCACTGAGGATCCCCAGTAATTTATAGACCATATGTATAGAGTATTGAGGGTGATGCATTCCTCCGTCACCGAGGCTGTAGAGTTGGCTTCTTTTCGACTACGTGATGTATCCGTCCTATGGTATGAGGCATGGGAGAGATCTAGAGGACCTGATGCTCTGCCAACAGAGTGGGAGGACTTATCTGAGGCTTTTTAGCCCATTATTTGCCACGGGAGGTTCGGGAGGCCCGTCTTGGCCAGTTTCTTAGCCGGAAGCAGGAGGGATATGAGTGTGATGGATTATAGCCATAAGTTTAATTCTTTGGCGAGGTATGCACCAGATATCATACGTACCATGAGGGCTAGAGTTCATCATTATGTGGATGGTTTGGGAGATCATCTGATTAGGGACTGTAGGGTAGCATCCCTATCATATGATGTAGATATTTCCAGCATACAAGCTTTCGCTCAGACTACAGAGGACCTTTCCCGTTGGATTCGTGATACTCGCAGGGATAGGGAGCAAAGTAAGAGGGCTCGTACTATGGGGTATTATAGGGAGTCACAGGGTGATTTTAGGCCCCCACTCCATCGATATCCACCTCGGCCAGAAGGTAGTTTACCACCACAGATGCAGGGCCAGCGGTTTGATCGTTATATTCAGTCAGGACTGTCACACCTCCTTTTTCACTACCCCGGATTAATGAAGAGGTAATAAGGGAGTTTTTCCAATTAAAGCGACATTATTCGGATTTTGGGATTTATTTTAGTTTTAAGATTCGCCACCCGGATTTTTGACAATGCTCCGGGACACCGTTTTATTTTAAAATCCCAGATCGAGGAAATCTTGATCTGTTTTAATTTGTCTGCGACCAGAAATCCGAGTAAGGAATTCTATTAACCCGGGAGAAGGTGTTAGGCATTTCCGAGTTTCGTGGTTCTAGCACGGTCGCTTAACTATTAATATTTGGCCTATATTATCTGTTTGTTTTACGTGTTTTAGTCAATTGTGCATTTAGCCCTTTTTACTTTTTGAAACGTTTTTAATATTTATGGATTTATCTTGAAATAAGTCACGATGTCGTGCACTTATTTGTTTTTTGGGACATATTATAACTACGCCACATGAAATGCACCCGCAATTACAACATGTGATTTTTATTATAATTTGAAGTTTGAGGACGGGGACATGAGTTGTCGCACCCGCGTGTAGATTTACGTAGTCAAGACTATGGTCGTGACGGTTTTATAATGCCCATTTGCGGTGATGTTTGAGCTTTTTATTTTTTGAAAGAGCGTTTTAGTTTTAAGATCGATTAGGACGTTTGTGGATTTATCTTGGACAAGTTACGATGGCGTGCACTTGTTGTTTTTTTAGCACAGGGCAAAACGTCACATGAAATGCATCCGTGATTGCTATGGGCATTTTTAGTTGTTTATAATTGAGGGTAGGGGGCATGAGTTGCCACTACCGAGTGTAGCTTTTTGTAACTTGGAATAGTATTCGGTTCTTTATCAAATTTCAAACTAAAGGGCCTGATTTTATCTATGGGGGTTGTCTAAAGAAAGAGAGGAATTCATTAGCCTAAAAGGAAACAATTTTCGGGCTATGGCCATATTTTGCCCCAATTAATCACTTTAGGCCATCCTAGCTTGGCTATTTCTGCAAGAAAACTAACGTTTAGGAAATTCAAGTCTTAATCAGATCTTAAAGATCTTCTTTTCCTAGTTTGGTAAATGATAAAAATGTGTTAATCAAAATGCGCCTTATTCGTGCAGATATATATATACACGTATAAGAATTATAGACACATAAATGCATTATCCACTGGTCTCGCTTCAAATTGGTAAGTTAAAATTACTTCTTTTTTACTGGAGCTTTGTAATTTCTGGCGAAGATACACAAAACAGGCAGTTTTACCAATTCTAAATTGTTAACTCTTAGATAGCCTAATCGCATGCTTCAAGGTTCAAAGTGTTCATACATCGATTTATGAGAGTTTAACAGGATACGTCATGAACCAGAAATAATCCACTAAATCCACTTATATTGAAACAACTGAATTTTGAAATAGCTACTTAGTTTGAACACTATCAGTTGAAAAGCTAAAAAATGAATATACAGTTCAGTCCTTATTACAAATAAAGCATATACAAAAGGCTGTAATTACGCTATTACATTGTTCTTAAACTAAATACATAAGTTCTAATAATAAGAAGAAGAATAAAAAAAGGAACAAGGTTAGCCGCTGCCCCTATTCGAGCCAACAAATTTCACACTTTAGGATCTGTATTCTTTGGCTTTTAGTCCCAACTGGACCATACAGAATTCATGTGCGCTGTAAGAGGCTGAATCTGATCATTACAGGGATCAGATTCAACCCTTTACATGCTGCTCCCCATAGTGATATAAGATATAAGTCGTCCAAACCAACATATATATAAACATCTTATGGGGTGCATTTGACCATAAAGGGGGTCAGATTCACTACCTTTTAATGATATCTAATGACTCTATTACGACTTCATAGATATGGAATTAATCACAGAAGCCTCTAACAGATAATTCTGCTGTTGTAATCACATATAGAGGGACAACCAGATTTTGATAAGTGATCACAGGTTCAGCAGGAAGAAAGGCAACATCTTTTATGTATTTTTCTTAGATTGAATCTGACTATGAAGGAGAGTCTGATTCAAACCCAGAGATACAAACTTACTTGACATTTCTAACAACCATACCAATACTTCAAATTGCATTCCTTTGAACATTTTGACTATTCTTGGCTTTTTAGAGACTAAATCATACCATATAAGGGTTCAGATTTATACTCTATAGCCCTTTTGACTACATGTTGTATACCCTTTATAGGGTGAATTTCAGCCATCTACACTACTATTTTATGCACTATTATGGGGTGAATTTGACCATTGGAAGGTCAGATTCATCTACCCTAGTGCTGATACTAACCGATTCAGAGATTTGCTTGTTGAATCTCTTTGTTGACCAAAGAGACTCAATTGAAAAGCATATTTTTTTGCACACTTATAGAGAGAGCCTGACCATAGATAAAGTCATATTCTACACCTCAGTGTAGCCTTATTACTTAATATAGAACTATGAGTATTTACCATTTTTATATACATTTTGGCCTGAAATAACAGAATATTTCAGCAAGGAGATAGCAACAAAACAAACAGTATTCATCACATTCAACATGTTCATTAATATGCTAATAAACATCTATACAGTCACATGTACATAAAGCAAGAGAGATAATCTCATTTCATAAATGACAAACTAATTTAAGTAGGGAGAAGAAGAAGAATATTCCAATTCAAGAAATTTCATTAAGAAAAGATGAGCTAAATACACCTTTTAAGAGAGAAACAAACAAAGAGACTTGACCAAATAAAGGTCAAGTATGAACAGCAAGAAGGAAGCGAGATCAACAAACAGCAATCAGAAAAAACCCAAAGAAAACCAACCAGTCCAACAAGAATAACCCATAAATCTTGAGTGTGAATGTTCGAAGGAAAAACTTCCAGAAAACCAAAATTCAGCAAAAGGGAGGATAGCAATTGAACTAAGCCATCTACTTATGAACTCGTCTTCTAAAAGGGAATCAGATTTTTTTCTAATAGGACTCTTCTTTTCAAAACCTTTTAAGTAGAGACAGTATTTCTGAAAAATGGGAAGGATTCTGTATCCCAGCAGCTCAAAAATGTAAAAAGTCTAACCCCTTCACCTCGAAAAAGAGGGTCTACTTATAGGATATTTGGGAATTGGATATTCTTTGAATATTCCCTATCCAGTACTGAAAAATAGGACCAAAATAGTACATAGGGCAGTTGTCAACCCTATCTTTGGGACAGCTGCCCCTATTCTAGAACATTCTTACCTATTAAAAAACCATTTTACCCTTAAAATTCTGTTTTCCTAAGTCTACATTACCTATTGTACCCCTTGGAGTCCCTGAATTTACCATTGGGTAATCTAGGTTAAGCTCACTTTGGGTTATTATTTAACTCTAGTTAACTAACACTAGTTAGGTTCACTAGTTAACTAGGCATTAACTTTGGTTAGTTAACCCCAACTATGTTCTTTAGTTAACTATTAGTTGTTCTTAACTAAGGTTGAGTTAATTAATTAAAGGTTAATTGATTAAATGCCTAGAGTTAGTTGCATACTACTTACTTATGTTTAAATCAATTAATTGAAGTAAACCAATCAGTTTTGACTTCTTAAATTAAGTTAACTGATTTAGTTTAATTAAGTCAAACTCACTTACCTAAAATCAGAAAACTTAACTAATTATCAAGCCTAGGTTAAATGATTTGTTTTAGTTAATTAGTCCTAAATTAATTACCTTAGGCAGATTTTATGACTTAGTTATTTGTTCAAGAGACTATTAGACTAGGTTAACCTAGTTAAACAGTGATTTTAGGAGGTTATCACTGATTAGGGCAGCCTTGAGTTTAGGATTTGAACTAAGTTAATTCATGGCCCTGCACTGGTTCAGACTAACTAGTAATAATCCTAAAAGAGCTAATAGCTCTTCTGCATGGCATAATTAGGAAGGAATCCTAAATTAATATTCACTTATTACTAAATAGAATCAACAATCAAAGCAAAGCAAGGCGGAGATCAAATTTCTGTTGAATCAGCACACAAACAATCCCTAATTATTATCTAGATAGGTAAACTCGACCACAATTCTAATCATAATAACACGATAACACTGTTCTAATTATTATTTAGTTTCGGTTCAATCATCTAATTCAAATCGCAACATAGGGTATCACTGTCCTAATCAAGATTAAACAAAATTGTCATTTTAGATTCTTCTTAGTCAATCTAGAGCAGGATAGTAACAATCAAACAATGAGCAAGGATGGACGAAGAAAACAAAAGGAGAGAGAAAAAGACAGAAATGAAATTACTAAAACAAACTAAAAGAAATGATTGACATGAGATTTGGTCTTAAAAAGGAATAAAATCCAGAATCATTTACCACAAGAATTCCTAAATTGATTCATCAAGACTCTTATAATGAAAACATAATTAAACTTTTGTGTGGATTCCAACATACGAGACAAGAACAAACACATGATTGCTAAAAGAACCTAGATTAATCAACAAAGAAATATGACTAAACAAACACGGGTAGTAATAGAACAAGAAAAAAAAATAGCCTAAGACAGGGTGATAATACAACCCTATTCATAATTTCAGTAAAATGGGATAAACAAGTAATCACAAAAGAGGAAACAAACAGAAGAAGAGGAAAAAAGTGGGGAAAATACCCCTTGATGGGTTTGGTCGGGAAAAGGAAGTTGTTGGACCTTACCGGATCCCAGTGGGGTTTGAAAATGAATCAAACCTTCATGAATCGATTTCTCTAGTTAAGAGAAATCGACCCATGAAGGTCTAAACCATTTATTGTCTTTAAATCGGCCAGGGAGTAGTTTTGAGGTTTTCAGATTCTTAGATTTGAAACTGACGCAAATCGATTAGATTTTTAGGGAAACTAGTAGCGGGAGGTGATAGAGGGGATGATGGTGATTGTATGGTAGGGATTTGGGTCTGGATCGGGTGAAGCTCCGCCGCCGGAGGCGATTTTCGGCAGGTGGAGGGTGGCGGCTAGGGTTTGTTAAAAAGAAGAGAGAGAGAGAACGGACGAAGGGGGGGGGGGAGGTGTGATACTTTGCAAATGAGGGGGGGGGGTTTAGTTTGGACATTTATATAGTTTAGAGGGGGTGAGTTCCTGTCCGTCCGATCTATTTCGATCAATGGCCAGGATTTAACTCACAAACCCAAACGGGGTCGTTTGGAGGGGTGTTGGGGCAGGCCGGGTAAGGGGTTTGGGCCTGGGTTATTTGAGTGTGTAAGGATTGGGTTTGGGCCTGGGTAGTTTCAAGCCCAGGTCCGAAATTGGCTCTTTAAACTAATTAAGCTAATTAAGTTCAAACCTAATTTAATCCAAAAAATGTAGCAATTAATTTTAAACCTTATTTTTCATCTATTTACATATTAATTAAGAATAAAACAACCAATTTTATATTCCTAATTAATCTATGATTTATTGAATAAAAAATGATTAATTTCTTAGTAATTAGTTATTAAAAACTACATTATGTTAAATAATCGTCATTCGTCTATTATTTAATTAATTATAAATAATAACTTCATAATTCCTCGATAATAGTGATGCAAATTTTTATAATTAAAAAAGATGAATTATGGATATGCAAAAAATACAAATAATTCACAATTAATCACTGAAAAATCAACAAAAATTCATAAAATCAATTGATTTATTGAGATTTTTATAGGACGATACGGCGAGTAAAAATTACATGCTCACAGCTGCCCCTCTTTGCTCGGAAACACGAAGAGTTTTCGGGCAAAGACAAAGTGAGCAGCAATGAACGACTTTTACCTATTCATATGTTCCATTGTGAAGCGTTTTGAAAAGTTTGACCGAACCCTGCTTCAAGGTTGCCTACATGTCCTTGGCTATAAAGGAATCATGTTNTGATCTCCTTATTACACCCAAGTACAAAATGAAGGACTAACTAAAACCTATTAGCTGCTAAATTACAAGATTCCTATCTAGGACTGGGTCTTGAGTCTTGATCTTTTGCCGACTCTGACCTGGATCCTGATGCTTGTTAGTCGCAGATGCTGGTTTTGTCTTGTCGTTTCTCGGATCAAAACGGGATATACTGGACGGATGACTTCAATCTCATCCTAAATAGTCCACATCCTCCCCGTTTGTGCACTTTTGGATTCAATCTTCTCTTCCTTCTTTTTGTTTTGTTATTTTGGATCGAAACTTCTTATTTTTGTCGTCTCGAGTTCCAATGTTCTAGAAACATAATCTGCACGAAATCAAAACAAACGAATGAAATTTCCTGCCCCAGTTTTCACTAGGAAAATTTCGTGAGTTATTGTAATAAAATCTATGCTATTTTATTATTGAAAGAAATAAAAGGTCGACTGTGTACCCGGAGTGAATGCCGACTAAGGGGGTGGATACCCTATGCCTGAAAGCTTAAATCAACTAGGGATTGGAGGCCCTATGTTGGGAAAAGATTGACAGGTTATGCTGTCATCGAGAAGAGATCACCAGGTTATGCCGGTGTCTGGGGAAGGATCAACAGGTTATGTTGTTGTCACAAAAGAGATCACTGGGTTATGCCAATGTCTGAAGATAATCAACAGGTTATGCTGTTGTCAGGAAGATCACCAGGTTATGCCGGTGACTGGAAAGGTTAACATGTCATGTTGTTGCCTGAAAAATAGATCACTAGGTTATGCCAGTGTCTGAAGATGATCAACAGGTTATGCTGTTGTCAGGAAGATCACCAGGTTATGCCGGTGACTGGAAAGGTTAACATGTCATGTTGTTGCCTGAAAAATAGATCACTAGGTTATGCCAGTGTCTGAAGATGATCAACAGGTTATGCTGTTGTCAGGAAGATCACTAGGTTATGCCGGTGTTTGGAAAGGTTAACAGGTCATGCTCTTGCCTGAAAAAGAGATCACTGGGTTATGCCAGTGTCTGAAGATGATCAATAGGTTATGTTGTTTCCTGAAATAGAGATTAATGGGTTATGCCAGTGTCTGGAGATGATCAACAGGTTATGTTGTTGTCAGAAATAGAGATTACTGGGTTATGCCAGTGTCTGGAGATGATCAACAGGTTATGTTGTTGTCAGAAATAGAGATTACTGGGTTATGCCAGTGTTTAGAGATGATCAACAGATTATGCTGTTGTCAGAAAGATCACCAGGTTATGCCGGTGTCTGGAAAGGTCAACAGGTTATGTTGTTGCCTGGGGAAAAGGGAGTGATCAACAGGTTATGTTGTTATCAGAAAGATCACCAGGTTATGCCGGTGTCTGAAAGGTCAACAGGTTATGCTGTTGCCTGGGGAAAAGGGAGTGATCAACGGGTTATGCTGTTGTCAGAAAGATCACCAGGTTATGCCGGTGTCTGGAAAGGTCAACAGGTTATGCTGTTGCCTGGGGAAGAGGGAGTGGTCAACAGGTTATGCTACTGTCAGAAAGATCACCAGGTTATGCCGGTGTCTGGAAAGGTCAACAGGTTATGCTGTTTCCCCAAAAAAGAGATCACTAGGGTTATGCCAGTGTCTGTTTGGGTACGGGACCCTACATTGGCATCAACTGAGGACTGGGATATCCTTGGTTGGAAAATGTTTGGCTAGGGGTTGAGGGTCCTATGCTACTTTTAGGGTTGCATCATATTCAACTTCACTTCTTCTCCTTTTTATATATATGCGGGAAAAGATTTTGGAGGAAACTTCCTTTTATTTGGAGTCAATGTTGCAGAGCTCAATGTTGCAGAGCTCTTTCTATCTCTTGCGAAATTCCTTCTGATTGCCCCTACTTTTACACGGTTGCTTTTGCACTTGTTTCCTATTTTCAAACAAAGAACAATTTGTTAGTTTGAAACTGTGGTTGGTTTTGCGGCCTTGATTTTCAACTTCTTGATCTCAGTTATTTTGATGGAGATCNCCACTTGCTTTCTTGTTTGCTTACTGGGGATTGGGTTTCATCTCTAATCCCTAGGACCTTGGCTTCCTAGATTTTACCATGGCGATCGGTCACGGGGGACCCAACATTTTATTTTATTTTTTCCTTTGTAGGCTTTTCACTTGCTTTTCTTTTGGATTTCCAGAGTATCAGGGGGGGAGTTTTGGCCCCTCAAATCTTGCTGCGACGGTTGGTCGTGTGGGACTTAACCTTTCCAACTTTATTTCGCCTTTATCGCTTTTCACTTCTGACTTTTCTTCCAATTGTAACTTTAAGCCACCGGGAATACTTCGGCTTTTCAAAACTTTCCAAGATGTTTAGCCACGCGGGGTTCCACCTTAAAACTTCAATTTCCCTTATAGGCACTTCAATTTGACTTTCTCCTTTCAAGGTTTTGAGTTTGAATCATCGGCCATTGTGGCCTGTCGGGATCGACTCGATGTCCCCGTCGAGGCTGGGTGCCCTTGGCATATTGACCCACGTCAAATGAGAGCCCTATAAATCAGTCTTGCCATCTTTTCTTTGCCTTAGTTTCGGGACAGAGTTAGACCGAAAGGGATTCAAAAGAAGAATAACAACATAGTGGACAATGAATATAAAGAAAAGGTGTCCCTTTCGGGGAAATAAAAGAAGGACTTATCTGGAGTGCATGCGGGCTTTAATGAACATGACATGCCCTTTGGACTGGATGACTGATCCGTGTAAACCATCCGACTCTCAGAGATTCATCACAACTATTACCTCGAGACTGAGAAACTTACCCCGGATTGATCCATTTTCCTTTTCGATTAGTGGCGCCCTTTGCGGTTTTTCACCGACTAGCCTCTCTCATTTCTCTTCTTACCGTCGCCNTACTCACCGTCGCCTTACAGTGCCCGTGTGGGTTTTCACCGATAAGACTCTCTCATTTTAATTTCTCTCACTGCTTGTATCTGCTCCGAACAACTGTATCTTCCAATTTTGGACATCTTTGCCGATTGATCGGAAGGACTTGAACAGGATTTTTGGTGAAAAGAATTTGTATTTAATTACAACTTTGGAACCTTTTATGCGCAAACGTCGCTGAACATAACATTTGCCCTAGCTTAAACTCTTGGGGAAATGTGAAATTTTTATTTTGGTGTGACTGAACCTCAGGGAGAGGCTGCCTACGTATCCTTTTGGAATCAAGTCGAACGTAGTTCGGGAAACTTTTGTTGTTGTTTTTGTTTCTAATTGATTTTTTTTTATAAGAACTTCGGGTTCCAAAGAGGGTAATCAAAGAAGAGTAGCCGGCTCAAAGTGTTTGCAAAAAGGGTTAATGTTGTTTGGGTAGCGAGAATGAAAAACTTCGTCATTCCAATCGGAGAACACTTGAAAATATATAGAGGATCAAACATAGTACCTTTTGATGGCATCTGCATTGACGGCCGTTTCGGGGTCATTTCCTTTGATGTCTCCCAGGTATAACGCTCCTTTTGGTAGAAATTTCCTTATGATGTATGGACCTTTCCAGTTTGGGGCAAATTTTCCTTTCGCTTCTTCGTGGTGTGGGAGGATACGTCTTAAAACGACTTGACCTACCTCGAAGTTCCTAGGTCGCACGTTCTTGTTGTAAGCGCATGCCATTCTTTGCTGGTATAATTGTCTGTGGCATACTACGGTCATTCTTTTCTCATCAATCAGAGTTAATTGCTCCAGTCGGGTCTTGACTCACTCATTGTCTTGAATTTCTACTTCGACAATAACCCGAAGGGAAGGAATTTCAACTTCAGCGGGTATTACGGCTTCAGTGCCATAGACCAATAGGTAAGGGGTATCTCCCACCGATGTACGCACGATCGTGCGGTATCCCAACAATGCAAAAGGCAAC
Organism: Nicotiana paniculata; assembly: GCA_005239505.1. Taxonomy (NCBI): domain Eukaryota; kingdom Viridiplantae; phylum Streptophyta; class Magnoliopsida; order Solanales; family Solanaceae; genus Nicotiana; species Nicotiana paniculata. Next base: position 63,618 of record ML366324.1, on the reverse strand, counting down.
TTTTCATGCAATTGTCTAGATGTTTGAATCATTTTCCTGAGAATTTTCTTGATGTTTTTGTTTTCTACTTCAACGACGCCATTTGCTTTGGGCCAGTAAGGGGTCCAGTTGCGGTGTGTTATCTGGAACTTTTCACACACCTCTCTCATCAAGTCACTGTTTAGATTTGCGGCGCTGTCGGTAATGATAGTTTTTGGGATAACAAAACGACAGATGATATTAGTGTGCACGAAATCCACCACCACTTTCTTAGTGACAACTTTGAACGTGACGGCCTCGACCAATTTCGTGAAATGGTCGATAGAAACCAAGATGAATCTGTGCCTGTTTNATGACATCCATTCCCCAAGCAACAAATGGCCAGGGCACCGACATAGGATGCAGTTCTGAAGGTGGCGCATGGATTAGGTCGCCATGTATTTGACACTTATGGCACTTCCGGACGAAACTGAAACAATCTTTCTCCATGGTCATCCAATAACATCCAGCCCGCAAGATTTTCTTTGCGAGGACATACCCATTCATGTGGGGACCGCATAATCCTGAATGGACCTCGCCCATGATCTTTTCGGCTTCTTTGGCGTCTACACATCTTAACAGAGTTAGATCGGGTGTCCTTTTATACAGTACTTCCCCACTTAGGAAGAAACTGCTGGCGAGCCTTCGGATGGTTCTCTTTTGGTCTCCGTTGGCCTGCTCGAGATATTCTTTTGTCTTCAGAAATCTTTTAATATCATGATACCATGGTTGGACATCGGACTCTACTTCGATCGTGTTGCAGTAACCATGTCTTTCCTTGATTTGGATCTCCAATGGGTCTATGCGAACATTACCTGGATAGGGCAGCATTGCAGCTAGGGTGGCCAGGGCATCAGCTAACTCATTGTGGCACCGAGGAATATATCTGAACTCGGCGGTTTTGAATTGCTTCCTAAGATTCTCCACATGCTGTCTGTAGGGAAGGAGTTTAACATCTCGAGTTTCCCACTCTCCCTGAGCCTGCTTAATGATCAAATCGGAGTCCCCCATGATCAATAACTCTTCTACATCCATGTCAACGGCCATGTTCATGCCCATTATACAAGCTTCATATTCAACAGTATTGTTTGTGCAGAAGAAACGGAGGCGGGACGTGGCTGGGTAGTGTTTTCCCGCGGGTGAAATCAAGATTGCCCCTATCCCGATACCTATCGCATTGGATGCCTCGTCGAAGAACATTTTCCAGGTGTTAGCGCCTTCCGAGGTTACTTCGATGGAATTGATTTCTTTATCCGGAAAATAAGTGCTCAAGGGATGGTATTCATCATCGACCGGATTTTCAACTAGATGATCGGCCAATGCTTGAGCTTTCATAGCCCGTGCGAGTGACATAGACAATATCGAATTCTGTGAGCAGGATTTGCCATTTGGCTAATCTCCCGGTGGGCATTGGCTTTTGGAATATGTACTTCAAAGGATCCAGTCTCGTGATGAGGTAGGTGGTATAAGCCAGCAGATAATGTCTGAGCTTCTGAGCCACCCAAGTTAGAGCGCAACAAGTAATTTCTAATTGAGAATACTTGGCCTCATAGTTTGTGAACTTCTTACTTAAGTAATAAGTGGATTGCTCTTTCTTCCCGATTGCATCGTGTTGCCCGAGAACACACCCAAAAGAATATTTTAGCACCGTCAGGTATAAGAACAAAGGACTCCCTGGTTCTGGTGAGACTAACACTGGAGGATTTTACAGATATTCTTTGATCTTGTCAAAAGCGCCCTGTACGATGTCCAACCTCGGCTTGATCTTTAAAAGGCCAGTAAGTCCCCCTAATGCTTTTATAACAGACTTTCTACTGGTTTCCCCCAAGTTGCTCCACAACATATGGAGTCCTAGAGGGATTTCCTCGACTGCTTTGAAGGGGATGTTTTCGACTGTGTTCATCCTGCACATTCATTTTTTGATTAAGACCACAGAAAATTTTTCAAAAAGTGTCATTTTGGCAAAGGGTTTCGTAATAAAGAAAAATGGACCACCTTTGCGAATACGGCCCCTTTAAGGTCGTGCTCGCAAATTTTAAAGACAAAACACAGGCGGCCACTCTCGCAAAACGGCCTTTCGGCGCCCCCTTTGGGCGATCAGGCTATAATGGCGTCACCTAATTTTATTTAGGGCTATATCCTTTTGAGTTTGAAAAAATAGAGTTGGACCCGATGAGGGTTGCCTACGTATCCCACACCCGTGAGAATCAAACAAAGCGTAGTTCGGAAAAATCCTGACTGATTAAAAATATACACCCACTCATTTTGTTTTATATTTTTTTTTCCCATAAATTTTGGCAGAGTTTCGGGATAAATACGAAGATTTTCAAAACAGGGTGAATTCTCTATTCTAACTCACTCTTGATTTTTCTGTTCATTTTTTGGTTTAGCCGGTCAATACACAAGCTGAGACAAATAAATGCATACGTAACAAGTAAGATGCATCAGGGTAGTCTTTCATTTTGGGTACACCTGTCCTAGATGGACTCAACCCCTGTGTTGAGTCCCCTAATTCAAATGCACATGATGCAAATAAGCGTTCCTACTAGGGATCCGGCATGAGGTTTTGTTATTCTAGGTTTAAACCTGGGGTTTTGTTCTAGACCAGGTTTACCCGAGCGGACAACTCGAGACGAGGTCGGGGCAGCGTACCGGGAATACAGAAGCTTCACCGGCTTTGCAACTTATCTGTACCTCGTTCTAAAATTTGGATATGACTCTAACAGAAAAGAAGTCACACGAAGTTCGCACTTCCCAGATGATTTAGAAGACTCAGAGAGAAGAGGTTTTCGGCACAATTTGTATAAAGTTCAGATAATATCAAAGCGGTAAAAGGTGACATTTAGCACGTTAGGTTTAAATATGTGGAAATCAGATAATAAAGCCAAAATAAAACCGTCTATTTCAAGCTCGAATCTTGAACCCTGAACCAGAGATTCTGGGTTTGATCCCCAGCAGAGTCGCCAGAGCTGTCACACCTCCTTTTTCACTACCCCGGATTAATGAAGAGGTAATAAGGATGTTTTTCCAATTAAAGCGACATTATTCGGCTTTTGGAATTTATTTTAGTTTTTAGAGTCGCCACCCGGATTTTTGACGATGCTCTGGGACACCCTTTTATTTTAAAATCCCAGATCGAGGAAATCTTGACTCTGTTTTAATTTGTCTACGACCAGAAATCCGAGTAAGGAATTCTATTAACCCGGGAGAAGGTGTTAGGCATTCCCGAGTTCCGTGGTTCTAGCACGGTCGCTTAACTATTAATATTTGGCTGATATTATCTGTTTGTTTTACGTGTTTTAGCCTATTGTGCATTTAGCCCTTTTTACTTTTTGAAACACTTTTAATATTTATGGATTTATCTTGAAATAAGTCACGATGTCGTGCACTTATTTATTTTTTGGGACATATTATAACTACGCCACATGAAATGCACCCGCAATTACAACATGTGATTTTTATTATAATTTGACGTTTTAGGATGGGGACATGAGTTGTCGCACCCGCGTGTAGATTTACGTAGTCAAGACTATGGTCGTGACGGTTTTATAATGCCCATTTGCGACGATGTTTGAGTTTTCTATTTTTTGAAAGAGCATTTTAGTTTTAAAATCGATTAGGATGTTTGTGGATTTATCTTGGACAAGTTACGATGGCGTGCACTTGTTGTTTTTTTAGCACAGGGCAAAACGTCACATGAAATGCATCCGTGATTGCTATGGGAATTTTTAGTTGTTTAGAATTGAAGGTCGGGGGCATGAGTTGCCACTCCCGAGTGTAGCTTATTGAAACTTGGAATAGTATTCGGTTCTTTATCAAATTTCAATCTAAAGGGCCTGATTTTATCTAGGGGGTTGTCTAAAGAAAGAGAGGAATTCATTAGCCTAAAAGGAAATAATTTTCGGGCTATGGCCATATTTTGCACCAATTAATCACTTTAGGCCATCCTAGCTTGGCTATTTCTGCAAGAAAACTAACGATTAGGAAATTCAAGTCTTAATCAGATCTTAAAGATCTTCATTTCCTAGATTGGTAAATGATAAAAATGTGTTAATCAAAATGCGCCTTATTCGTGCATATATATATATACGCCTTACTTTTTTTTTCTGGAGCTTTGTAATTTCTGGCGAAGATACAAAAAACAGGCAGTTTTACCAACCTGTGTCCGCGTTCCCGAAGGCACCCCTCTCTTTCAAGAGGATTCGCGGCATGTCAAGCCCTGGACGACGTGACCCGTTAGCACCGGATGAATGACGCAAACTTGAGCGCCTGAAGTCACGAGAGAACCTCGACGCTGAGGGCACCCCCGAAGAGCGGGGGATTTCGTGACATTTCTGATTGGCTGTCTTGTATTTCTAATAAGTTGTTTAATAGTCCATTTGTGAAATAAAAAATAAAATTCCATTTCCCCCCACCCCACTTTCTAAATTGTTAACTCTTAAATAGCCTAATCGCATGATTCAAGGTTCAAAGTGTTCATACATCGATTTATGAGAGTTTAACAGGATACGTCATGAACCAGAAATAATCCACTAAATCCACTTATATTGAAACAACTGAATTTTGAAATAACTACTTAGTTTGAACACTATCAGTTGAAAAGCTAAAAAATGAATATACAGTCCAGTCCTTATTACAAATAAAGCATATACAAAAGGCTGTAATTATGCTATTACATTGTTCTTAAATTAAATATATAAGTTCTAATAATAAGAAGAAGAATAAAAAAAGGAACAAGGTTAGCTGCTGCCCCTGTTCGAGCCAACAAATTTCACACTTTAGGATGTGTATTCTTCGGCTTTTAGTCCTAACTGGACCATACAGAATTCATATGTGTTGTAAGAGGCTGAATCTGATCATTACAGGGATCAGATTCAACCCTTTACATGCTGCTCCCCATAGTGATAGAAGATATAAGTCATCCAAACCAACATATATATAAACATCTTATGGGGTGCATTTGACCATAAAGGGGGTCAGATTCACTACCCTTTAATGCTATCTAATGATTCTATTATGACTTCATGGATTTGGAATTAATCACAGAAGCCTCTAACAGATAATTCTGCTGTTGTAATCACATATAGAGGGACAACCAGATTTTGATAAGTGATCACAGGTTCAGCAGGAAGAAAGGCAACATGTTTTATGTATTTTTCTTAGATTGAATCTGACTATGAAGGAGAGTCTGATTCAAACCCAGAGATACAAACTTACTTGACATTTCTAACAACCATACCAATACTTCAAATCGCATTCCTTTGAACATTTTGACTATTCTTTGCTTTTTAGAGACTGAATCAGACCATATAAAGGTTCACATTCTTTACTCTATAGCCCTTTTGACTACATGTTGTATACCCTTTATAGGGCGAATTTCAGCCATCTACACTACTGTTTTGTGCACTATTATGGGGTGAATTTGACCATTGGAAGGTCAGATTCATCTACCCTAGTGCTGATACTAACTTATCTAGAGATTTGCTTGTTGAATCTCTTTATTGACCAAAAAGACTCAATTGAAAAGCATATTTTTCTGCACACTTATAGAGAGAGCCTGACCATAGAGAAGGTTAGATTCTACACCTCAGTGCAGCCTTATTTTTTAATATAGAACTATGAGTATTTTCCATATTTATATACATTTGGCCTGAAATAACAGAATATTTCAGCAAGGAGATAGCAACAAAACAAACAGTATTCATCACATTCAACATGTTCATTAATATGCTAATAAACATCTATACAGTCACATGTACATAAAGCAAGAGAGATAATCTCATTTCATCAATGACAAACTAATTTAAGCAGGGAGAAGAAGAAGAAGAAGATTCCAATTCAAGAAATTTCATTAAGAAAAGATGAGTTAAATACATACCTTTTAAGAGAGAAACAAACAAATAGACTTGACCAAATAAAGGTCAAGTATGAACAACAAGAAGGAAGAGAGATCAGCAAACAGCAAACAGAAAAAACCCAAACAAAACCAACCAGTCCAGCAAGAATAACCCAGAAATCTTGAGTGTGGATGTTCGAAGGAAGAACTTCCAGAAAACCAAAATTCAGCAAAAGGGAGGATAGCAACTGAACTAGGACATCTATTTATGAACTCGTTTTCTAAAAGGGAATCAGATTTTTTTCTAATAGGACTCTTCTTTTCAAAACCTTTTAAGTAGAGACAGTATTTCTGAAAAATGGGAAGGATTCTGTATCCCAGCAGCTCAAAAATGTAAAAATTCTAACCCTTTCACCTCTAAAAAGAGGGTCTACTTATAAGATATTTGGGAATGGGATATTCTTTGAATATTCCCTATCCAATACTGAAAAATAGAACCAAAATAGTACATAGGGCAGCTGTCAACCTTATCTTTGTGACAGCTGCCCCTACTCTAGAAAATTCTTACCTATTAAAAGCCTTTTACCCTTAAAATTCTGATTTCCTAAGTCTACATTACCTATTGTACCCCTTGGAGTCCCTGAATTTACCATTGGGTAATCAAGGTTAAGCTCACTTTGGGTTATTATTTAACTCTAGTTAACTAACACTAGTTAGGTTCACTAGTTAACTAGGCATTAACTTTGGTTAGTTAACCCCAACTATGTTCTTTAGTTAACTATTAGTTGTTCTTAACTAAGGTTGAGTTAATTAATTAAAGGTTAATTAATTAAACGCCTAGAGTTAGTTTCATACTACTTACTTATGTTTAAATCAATTAATTGAAGTAAACCAATCAGTTTTGACTTCTTAAATTAAGTTAACTGATTTAGTTTAATTAAGTCAAACTCACTTACCTAAAATCAAAAAACTTAACTAATTATCAAGCCTAGGTTAAATGATTTTTTTTAGTTAATTAGTCCTAAATTAATTACCTTAGGCAGATTTTAGGACTAGTTATTTGTTCAAGAGACTATTAGACTAGGTTAACCTAGTTAAACAAGTGATTTTAGGAGGTTATCACTGATTAGGGCAACCTTGAGTTTAGGATTTGAACTAAGTTAATTCATGGCACTGTACTGGTTCAGACTAACTAGTAATAATCCTAAAAGAGCTAATAGCTCTTCTGCATGACATAATAGGAAGGAATCCTAAATTGATATTGACTTAACACTAAACAGAATCAACAATCAAAGCAAAGCAAGGCGAAGATCAAATTTCAGTTTAATCAGCACACAAAAAATCCCTAATTATTATCTAGATAGGTAAACTCGACCACAGTTCTAATCATAATAACACGATAACACTGTTCTAATTATTATTTAATTTCAATTAAATCATCCAATTCAAATCGCAACATAGGGTATCACTGTCCTAATCAAGATTAAACAAAATTGTCATTTTAGATTCTTCTTAGTTAATCTAGAGCAGAATAGTAACAGTCAAACAATGAGCAAGGATGGACGAAGAAAACAAAAGGAGAGAAAGAAAAAGACAGAAATGAAATTACTAAAACAAGCTAAAAGACATGATTGACATGAGATTTGGTCTTAAAAAAGAATAAAATCCAGAATCATTTACCATAGGAATTGCTAAATTGATTCATCAAGACTCTCATAATGAAAACACAATTAAAATTTTGTGTGGATTCCAACATACAAGACAAGAACAAACACATGATTGCTAAAAGAACCTAGATTAATCAACAAAGAAATATGACTAAACAAACACGGGTACTAATAGAACAGGAAAAAAAAACAGCCTAAGACATGGTGATTATACAACCCTGTTCATAATTCAGTAAAATGGGATAAACAAGTAACCACAAAAGATGAAACAAACAGAAGAAGAGGAAAAAGTGGGGGAAATACCCCTTGATGGGTTTGGCCGGGAAAAGGAAGTTGTTGGACCTTACCGGATCCCAGTGGGGTTTGAAAATGAATCAAACCTTCATGAATCGATTGCTCTAGTTAAGAGCAATCGACCCATGAAGGTCTGAATCGTTGATTGTCTTTGAATCGGTCGGGGAGTAGTTTTGGGGTTTTCAGATTCTTAGATCTGAAACTGACGCAAATCGATTGGGTTTTTAGGGAAACTAGCAACGGGAGGTGATAGAGGGGATGATGGTGATTGTCTGGTAGGGATTTGGGTCTGGATCGGGTGAAGCTCCGTCGCCGGAGGCGATTTTTGGCAGGCGGAGGGTGGCGGCTAGGGTTTGTTAGAAAGAAGAGAGAGAGAGAGAGAGAGAGAGAACGGACGAAGGGGGTATGATACTTTGCAAATGAGGGGGTGGGGTTTAGTTTGTACATTTATATAGTTTAGAGAGGTGAGTTCTTGGCCGTCCGATCTATTTCGATCAATGGCCAGGATTTAACTCACAAACCCAAACGGGGTCGTTTGGAGGGGTGCTGGGCAGGCCGGGTAAGGGGTTTGGGCCTGGTTATTTGAGTGTGTAAGGATTGGGTTTGGGCCTGGGTAGTTTCAAGCCCAGGTCCGAAATTGGATCTTTAAACTAATTAAGCTAATTAAGTTCAAATCTAATTTAATCCAAAAAATATATCAATTAATTTCAAACCTTATTTTTCATCTATTTACATATTAATTAAGAATAAGACAACCAATATTATATTCCTAATTAAATCTATGATTTATCGAATAAAAAATGATTAATTTCTTTGTAATTAGTTATTGAAAACTATATTATGTTAAATAATCGTCATTCGTCTATTATTTAATTAATTATGAATAATAATTTCATAATTCCTTGATAATAGTGATGAAAATTTTAATAATTTTAAAAGATGAATTAAGGATATGCAAAAATGCAAATAATTCACAATTCATTACTTAAAAATCAACAAAAATTCATAAAATCAATTGATTTATTGAGATTTTTATAGGACAATACGGCGAGTAAAAAATCACATGCTCACAAGGACCAGGGCAGAGCTCAAGCCAGCCTGAGGGCCGTCGACAGGAGCGTTCCACACAGATGAGACAGCCTACTCCTCCATGTACTCGGTGCAGTAAGCTGCACACCGGGCAGTGTAGACAGGGTTCGAGTGCATGTTATCATTGTGGGAAGACATGACATTTTATTAGCCGGTGCCCGGGGTTAGGCAGAGGTGCACCAGCTCAGCCTTCAGGATCCACAACAGTCTCTTCGCCCTCAGTCCGTGCTCCCCGACCAGGTCCACATCTTACTCAGGGTCGTGGTAGGGGGAGAGGTGGAGGAGACACATCAGGTTCTAGTGGTGGCCAGAACCGCTTTTATGCACTCACATGCCGACAGGATTCAGAGGCATCCCCAGATGTTCTCACAGGTGTATTGACAATACATTCTCATGCCATTTACGCATTGATAGATCCCGTCTCTACATTTTCATATATTACTCCACTTATTGTTGGTAAGCTTGACATGAGATCTGAGTTGTTTCCACAGTCAGTTGAGGTGTCTATGCCAGTTCNATTTATGCCTTGATAGATCCTGGTTCTACATTTTCATATATTACTCCATTTATTGCTGGTAAGCTTGACATGAGATCTGAGTTGTTGCCGCAGTCAGTTGAGGTGTCTACGCCAGTTGGTGACTCTATTGTAGCTAGTCATGTCTATCGAGGTTGTACAGTGTTAATTAATGACCGTCCAACCTCTGTTGATTTAGTTGAATTGGTTATGCTAGACTTCGATGTCATTATGTGTATTGATTGGTTGGCAGCTTGTTATGCTAATATTGATTGTCATGCAAAGTTGGTCCGATTTCATTTTCCTGGTGAGCTTGTCCTTGAATGGAAAAGTAATGCAGCCACGCCCAAGGGTAAGTTTATTTCATACCTTAGGGCTCGGAAGTTTATTGCTAAAGGTTGTATATACCATCTGGTTCATGTCAAGGTTATAGATAAGGAGCCAGCGACTCTTCAGTCGGTTCCTATTCTGAATGAATTCCCGACAGTATTCCCTGACGAGCTTCCAGGAATTCCCCCTGAAAGGGAAATCAATTTTGCTATAGATTTGCTTCCTGATATGCAGCCTATATCCATTCCTCCCTAAATAATGGCTCATGAAGAGCTTAGGGAATTGAAGGAACAACTGAAGGACTTGCTCGATAAAGGCTTTATTAGGCCAAGTACATCCCCATGGGGTGCTCCGGTGCTCTTTGTTCGAAAGAAAGATGGCTCCTTGCGGATGTGTATTGACTACAGGCAACTAAATAAAGTCACTATCAAGAATAAGTATCCTCTTCCACAGATTGATGATGTGTTCGACCAGTTACAAGGTGCCAAATGCTTTTCGAAGATCGACTTGCGATCCAGTTATCATCAGCTATGAGTCAGGGATATTGATATCCCATAAACAGCATTTAGGACGAGGTATGGCCATTCTGAATTCCTTGTCATGTCTTTAGGGCTTACAAATGCCCCAGCAGCCTTTATGGATCTTATGAACCAGGTATTCAAACCATTCTTGGATGAATTTGTGATTGTGTTTATTGACGACATCCTGATATATTCACGATCGGAAGCCGAGCATGGGGACCACTTGCGAGCTGTATTACAGACTCTCCAGGACTACAGGTTATATGCTAAATTATCAAAATGTGAATTTTGGATAACTTCTGTAGCTTTTCTTGGTCATGTTATTATTGGCGATGGTATCAAGGTTGATGGACAAAAGATTGAAGTTGTGATGACTTGGCCGAGGCCCTTGAATCCGACAGAGGTTCGTAGCTTTTTAGGCTTGGCAAGGTATTACCGAAGGTTTGTGGAGGGATTTTCCTCTATCTCTGCACCATTGACGAAATGACACATAAGGGAACTAAGTTTCAGTGGACTGAGGCATGTGAACAAAGTTTTCAGGAGCTAAAGAAAAGGCTTACTACGGCACTTGTCTTGACTCTTCCGGATGGTACCGAGGGTTATGTTGTATATTGTGATGCCTCGAGAATTGGCCTAGGTTTTGTTCTTATGCAGCATGGTAAGGTTATCGCGTACGCCTCCAGACAGTTGCGGAAACATGAACAGAACTATCCTACGCACGATCTTGAGTTAGCCGCAATTGTCTTTGCCCTAAAGATTTGGCGGCATTATCTATATGGGGTTCATATTGATGTTTTCACCGACCACCAGAGCCTTCAATATTTATTTAAATAGAGGGATATGAACCTACGACAAAGAAGATGGCTGGAATTACTAAAGGACTATGATGTTGATATTTTATATCATCCCGGCAAAGCTAATATTGTTGTTGATGCCCTTAGCGGAAAGTCCATGGGAAGTCTAAGCCATGTTGAAGCTGATAAGGTCAAAATGACCAGATATCTATGCCAGCTAGCTATTTTGCAGGTGCATTTGGTAGACGTAGAGGGTGGACGCATTCTCGTTCAGAATACGGAAAAATCTTCTTTTGTTACTGAAGTGAAAGAGCGACAACACGAGGATCCTGAGCTTATAAAACTGAGGGAAAGTATTCCACAGCAGCGACAACCTTTATTTGAGCTAACTGGAGATGGAATCCTTAGATACCAGGGCCGTTTATGTGTACCGACAGTCGGAGAGCTCCGCGCCAAGATTATTTTGGAGGCTTATTATTCTAGATATGCAGTTCACACCGGAGCGACAAAGTATCGGGACCTTCGACAGATCTATTGGTGGAATGGAATGAAAAAAGATATCGCGGAGATGGTATCCCAATGTCCCAATTTCCAGCAAGTTAAAGTCGAACATCAGAGGCCTGGAGGCCTAACTCAGTATCTTGAGCTTCCATTATGGAAATGGGACATGATAAATATGGACTTCATCACTGGCTTGCCTTGAACTCCACGGAGGTATGATTCCATTTGGGTAATTATTGATAGGCTTACAAAATCTGCTCATTTCTTGCCAGTCAGGACGACATATTTAGCCGAGGATTATGCCAAGCTTTACATTCAAGAGATTGTTCGCCTTCACGGAGTGCCATTATCTATTATCTCTGATCGAGGGGCTCAATTTACAGCACATTTTTGGAAATATTTTCAGAAGGGTCTAGGCATACAGGTAAATCTTAGCAACGTTTTTCATCCGCAAACGGACGGACAGGCAGAGCGTACTATTCAGACAGTTGAGGATATGTTACATGCCTGCGTGCTATATTTTAAAGGAAGTTGGGATGATCATCCACCTCTTATTGAGTTCGCTTATAATAACAACTTCCAAGCTAGTATTCAGATGGCTCCTTACGAAGCACTATGCGGGCGGAAGTGTAGGTCACTGATCGGTTGGTTCGAGGTCAGGGAAGCAGAGTTTCTAGGTCATAATTTAGTCCAGCAAGCAATGGAAAAGGTAAAACTTATTATATCCGGCTGCGTACAGCACAAAGTCGGCAAAAGTCTTATGCAGATGTTCGACGACGAGACTTAGAGTTTGATGCAGAAGATTGGGTTTTCCTGAAAGTATCGCCTATGAAGGGCGTCATGCGATTTGGAAAGAAGGGGAGCTCAGCCCCAGGTATGTTGGACCGTATAAGATTATTCGGAGGATTAGTAGGGTGGCGTACGAGCTTGATTTTCCTTTAGAATTGGAGCAGTCCATCTTGTGTTTCATGTATCTATGTTGCGGAAGTGCATTGGAGATCCTTCACGTATTATTCCCCTTGAGGATATTCACATTGCTGAAGACTTATCTTATGCAGAGGTACCAGTAGCTATTTTAGATCGCCAGGTAAGAAAGCTTCAAACTAAAGAAGTGGCTTCCGTGAAAGTGTTATGGCGCAATAACAACATCGAGGAAATAACCTGGGAAGCTGAGGAGGAAATGAGGAAGAAGTACCCCCACCTAATTACGACTTAAGGTGAGTCACATTTAAATAATTGGCAATTATTTCTTTACAGCAACTTAATTGAATTTTAAATGACTTGAAAGTGTAATTTAAATTTCTTATTGTGAGATAGCTATACGAAGCCTAGTAGTTGGAATCTTCAAAATTTGATTTATGCTTTGCAAATGTAACAAATATAGCCTCGCAAATAACGTATTAGCGGAAAATAAATGAAACCAAGGAATTGACTTGACGCATTCGCAGACGAATGTTCTTAATGGGGGGAAACTGTGAGACCCCATGTGTTTTTTCTCTTTTCTTACGTAATATACGTAGCGTGGCGTGGTTATATTAGGTATATATGATTGAGTATAGAACATTGGGAGAATAAGGCTGAAAATGTGTGGTAATATCAAGAAACTAAACTAAATATTTGGGTCAAAAGAATCCCTTAAACAAAGGTTCGTGGTTAAAGAAATGGCTCGGGTAGCACCCCGCACGTTCGGAAGGTTTATAATGTGTTAGGAGGTATTATAATATCACATTGATCACATGTTAAGTTTTGGAGTCAAGCAAGTTGCGAAATAAAGGTCGGCAAAAGTTATCGTAAATTTCTCTAATAAAATTTCTAAACTTTGGGTCAAATGTATCAGATAATTTATCCTAATATATAAAGAGTTATGGAATCCACAAACTACTGAATCGAAGTTCTACGAGTCTAGTTCGCAACCAAAAAATCTTCACATCAAACCGACATCGGAGTAAAAAGTTATGACTTTTTTAACACGGACTGTCCGGTCTGAAACTGGGTCGCGAACCGGGTCGGGTCAAACAAGTGGTATAAGTCGGAAAATTCGACTTTTACGACCCCAAAACATTTCATTTTAGTCCCAAAACAGTGAGCAAGCTGAAGAGAAGATCACATGGTGTTCTTGAGTGATTGAGGTGCGTTTTTAACGATTTCTATCGTTAAAGTTTGCCCCCGTGCCTAGAAACCCAATCTCTACGCTTTGCAATCGTTTCCCCCTTCTATTAACTGTGTTTGGAACTATTTTTGGAAGATAGGAATTTGTTGTTCTTGCTGGTTCTTCAGGATTTATACTTGGTTTGCCAAGGTAATCATCTTGGGACTCTTTTATGATCGTTTTTACAAAGTACTACGGACGTTTCGTCAAGTTAGGGTCATATGGAAAATCTGCCGATTTAAACTCAATTATGAATTGTTTATAGGTGTGTATAATCTGCATATATATAGTGTTTGCGAAGCTTAGGACGTAAGGAACAACTTTCGTGAAGGAACTACATTCATTCAGACGTTCGTTGGAGAGGTATGTTAAGGCTAAGCTTCGTCCTTCCTTTTAGCACGAATTCTGGGAAATTCCTAAGACGCCAAATGTGATATTTTACTATTCTATTGCTAGGAAGACCTTCTGTGAAAGGCATTGGGATCGTAGCTGAAGTATTTTTATGATGCTATTAGGTTGATATTCCACTCGTTCGGTTAAATAGGGTATTCGACATCTATACATGTCATTTTGTCGGTTTTCTTAACTATATGTCCATATATATGAATTCTTATTCGTCTTTGGGTTGTGTGAATTAAAAATAAAGGAATTTAGTATTTGTGATCAGTCATTCTTCCTTGTTAAAGTGTATTTTAAAATCTCTAAAGTGATACGTCGATTTCCAAAAATCTCAAATATAATTTTTATGTTTAAACTACTTAAACACTTGATTTTTGAAATACTTTCTTTTACTAATTATCAAGAAATCAGGTATAAGGACTAAATGAAGCACCTTAAGCTTTTTATGAATATCTTCAGAGTTAATTTATCTTTCTGAAAGTCGAGTTAAGTTTTCAAGCTTATTCAAACAACATATGAGGTTCACCGAGACATTTGTATGCGATACGAAGGTGATTATGAGATTATGAGAACAAGAGTACCAATGAGCCAAGATTGGCTAAGTTCTTGTTATGGCCTATTATGTGCATTCAAAGTTCATATCATACATGGCATATTATGCATGGACTTTGAGCTATAATCGGAGGTAAGGGGCCTATTTGCCCGAAAGACTATATATATTGTACAGATGGACACAGGTTGACAATATGATACCGATTAGCTACCGGGAGAGACCGTCATTGCTAGCATTTGGTTGGGTATGTCATGCATTTGAATCAATATATTTGTATTCACGACATACGATTACACGAGCATACCANATTTGCATCAATATATATGTATTCATGACATACGATTACACGAGCATACCATGCATATTTGATTACTATGAGGTCGGATGTCGGCCATGAAGGCTATCAGAGTTTCAGTGTCAGGTGGTATCTCTATTACCTTTTTTACATCAACTATGCATGATTCTACTTTCTGCCTTACATACCAGTACATTTTTATTCGTACTGATGTCCCGTTGCCTGGGGACACTGCATTTTTGTTTCGTGCGTGCAGGTCCAGGTAGGGACTCTGATCAACCCTTCCGCTAGGATTTCGGGGTTCAGCTGTGAGTTGGTAAGCTCCACCTCTTCCTTGAGCTTTCGTAGGATGGTTGATTTTGTTGTACAGTTTGAGTATAGTCCGGGCCTTGTCCCGACAGTGCTANGTATAGTCGGGACCTTGTCTCGACAACGCTTATGACACTCTTAGAGGCTATTGTGGACATAGTATTCTGGGTTTCTTTTTGCAGCTTTCAGTCTCCAGCTCATAGGCTTGGCATGTATATATATGTGTGTATGCATGTATGTCTTCAGTCGCGGCCTCGTCGGCCAGCTAGTACTTTATTATTATGGCTTATCTACCTTTGTTTATATGGCTTGTTGTTATTCACGTCATGACCTTAACGGTTCAGGCTTAGTATTTCAGATGTTGTGTTGTCCGATCTGTTGGGCTCCCAGTTTAGTTAGCTAGTATGTTTAGTGGCTAACTCGATCGAATACAGTATCGAGTGCCAATCGTGCCTCCCCTAGTTTGGGGCGTGACAGGGCATACCCGTTAAGAAAATACTAAATTCTAGACAAAAATAGTTAGTGTGACTAAACTATCTGTAATTAAATATTTCAGTATAATTTAATGTGAGGAATAAAAGATCTTTTAGGAATACGTACATAAGAGTAATTTTTTTAAAAAATTAATTAAATTTTTTCTTGATTACATAAATAAATACTTTTTTCGAACCAAAATAAAAAGATAAATTGATCACTTATTATGGACCGGAGGGAGTAATAGCTCCATGATGCCAAAAGGAGCAACTCAATGCCATCATGCCATCATGAAAAAGGTTTACAGTAAGTCGCCAGTTGGAAAAGCGGCCTGTTGAAAATTTTGAAAAAGAAAAGAAGATTAAAAACTACCTGCTGATTTTTTTTTTAAAGTTAAAATATTATAAAAAGAAAATTAATAGTGGTGCCAAAAGGAGCCAGTCGCATCGGGCCTTTTGCATTTATACTCGGTTTTGGGGTCACAATTGAATCTATAACCACTTTGTAAAAAAATTTGCAAGCGTACCCACTTTACGATCAACTTCAGCTTGTTGGGTCTGAAGTTAAAAGAAAAAATGTCTGAAATAAAAAAATTGCACTTCAAATGCACTGAAGGCCAAATACGTCTGAAGTGCAACCAATGGTTTCATCCACTTAAGGCTAATAAGTCTGAAGTGAAAAATTGCACTATAGATGCACTTAAGGACAATAAATCTAAAGTGAAAAATTGAACTTCCGATGCACTTAAGGCCAAAAAGTCTGAAGTGCAAAAAAAGTTTTCATTTACTTGAGGCTAATAAGTACGAAGTGAAAATTTGCGCTTCAGATGCACTTACGGCCAATAAGTTTGAAGTGAATAATTACACTTCAGATGCACTTAAGGCCAAAAGGTCTGAAGTGCAACAAACATTTTGCTACACTTAAGGCCAATAAGTCTGAAGTGAAAAATTGCACTTCAGATGCACTTAAGGCAAAAAAGTCTGACGTGCAAAAAAGGTTTTCATTCACTTAAGGCCAATAAGTCTGAAGTGAAAACCAGAAACACAAATTTGTTCTTCGAATTATAACAATCCAATATACGATTTAATACCTCAATCTACTCCAAATGAGCTCAAATTTGAAACATAACCTCCAAATATCATCATGAACAAACCTCAATCGTCAATTTGTTAAAACAACAATAAATCTAATGAACTCATTTTGCAACTAAGAAAAATAAGAAGAAAAAACCTTAAGCAATAGTAAAAAATAAAGCGTCATAACAGCTCACCATTGTAAAATATCATAAACTATATTAAAATATATTTACATCCACCATATAAAATCATTATCACCTGAAGAAGAAGAAGAAGAAGAAGGAGAAGAAGGAGGAGGAGGAGGAGGAGGAGGAGAAGAAGAAAATGAAGGAGGAGAAGGAGAAGAAGAAAATGAAGGAGGAGAAGAAGAAAATGAAGGAGGAGAAGGAGAGGAGAAAGAGACCTGAAGTTGTTTAAAAAGTGGGTACAAGTTAAAACTTTTTAAAAAAATGGGTATAGGTTAAATGGGGGTCACCAAATA
Source organism: Nicotiana paniculata (assembly GCA_005239505.1). NCBI lineage: Eukaryota > Viridiplantae > Streptophyta > Magnoliopsida > Solanales > Solanaceae > Nicotiana > Nicotiana paniculata. The sequence goes on along the minus strand of ML366324.1, from coordinate 46,318 downwards.
GAGCGCCCCGTGTAATTTTTACAATCGCATCTTATTATTACTAGATGCTGATGGGCCGTGCTAGCACGGGCCTAATAAATTATGTTGCACTACCTTTGATCCAAAATGTCTTTGAAAGTTAGGATTTTCATACAAATAGAGCGTCATTATATTTATTGTACATGAATTATGTATATATTATTAATTTTTGAATTTTTTTATTTACGCGAATTGGTTAGTGACTATTTAGATTAATTCTTCTCCTTAAATTTTTGCACTCGTGTAGAAATTCAATTAATAACATTACTAATAAGATTATTTGACAAAATTATTATTTATCTCTCTTAGTAAATACAACTAAGCATGGACAAATGATTGTTAAATTATTTATTATATAACATATGTAACTTTGAAAAAAAAATTAATATCTTTTTAATTTGTACCTTTTAAATATTTTGAATTGTTAATTATGACTTATAATACTTTTACGCAATTTTTTAATATTCATGGTCAAAGTTTAAAAGTTTGACTCTTAAATTTCGAAAAATATCATCTTTTTAGACATATGGAGTACAACGTCTTTATTAATACTTTTAAGCTGGAATAGATAAAGAACAACGTGAAAATTAAGAATAAAGGTGTTATGAATTATTCGAACCTCCGTTTGACTATTAAATTTGGTATTGATTATAAAGTAAAGATTGATGTTTTTTCCTATTAATACTAAAACAAATATATTCTATGAGTTATAAAATTTAGAAGAAAGAAAAAGTGGCATGATATTTAATTTGGTGAATGAATTGGTTGAATTGAGCAACATAAGTGTTGTTATAATGTCCAGCACAGGAAAGGTACACATACACAACAAATGAGTACAACAATATAGATGCACAAAAATCTTGAAATACCGAAAGAAGGCCTTCGTCGCCAAGCTGGCAAGAAATCATGGACTTTCCGGATCTTATCTTCTTTCCCAAAATAGTAAAAGCAAAAACTTAGCTGCAATTATAAGATACTAATAGCCTCTTTCGCCAAGCTTCTAAAATTTGCTTATTTTGAAATGTATTTTTCAAAAGAATACTTTTAGTGAGAATCGGTATGTGTTTTGCTATAATTTGAAAAGTATTTTTGAGCAGAATTAATGTTTGGCCAAACTTTTGAAAATTGTTTCTAAGTGAATTTTTTTCAAAAGTACTATTTAGCAAAGTGTTTTTGGAGAGAAGCTACATTTTTTCTGCTTCTCAAAATCTATTTTTGTTTTTCCTCAAAATCACATTTTTCCTTCTAAAAGGAGTTGTCTTGCCTTTTTAACTATTTCAAGAGAACTTGCATTCGTCCACCATTACAAGTACCAAGGAATTACGCTACAAGATTTAGATGGAGAATAAGGGGTCGTTTGTTATGAGTTATAAGAAGGTTTAGTGGTGATATACAGATTTAATACCACCTTAATACTTTATTTGATTAGCAAACCTGGTATAAGTTATCCCGGGATTAAAATTTGTACCGGGATAACTTATACCTTGTAGAGGGTGGGGTAATTAATGCCCGGATAACTTATACCTTCTTCTTAGAAAATATGCAATTGTCATTTTTAATACAACATACCAAACATTGGATAAAAACAATAGCGGGATAACTAATCTCAGCATAACTTATCTCGACATAAGTCGTATTCAAACCAAACCGTAGGCATATAAATTTTATTAAAATAAAATTTATAAAATAATTTGGATTATATTTTAGATTCAACATATATTAGTCCAAATAAATACTACGGGCTAATATAATTGAATTAATTATATAAGTCAAATATATATATATATGGATTAAATAAATAAATCTTAATCCATTGGGCTAGTCCACCTAATTGGGCTAAAGTGATGAGCCCAATTGATTAGGCCCAAGATTTCATCTCCCTAGAGACCTAAATGGATGCCCACGTGTCAAATGACGTGGCACGCCAAGTCAAGCGGAAGAGCCAATAGGATCGTGCCACGTGTCAAAATGACAAAGCATGTCAAGTCACATTAAAAGACCAATGAAATCATGCCACGTGTGCAAGTGACATGTTCTGGTCAATCAAATACGGTCATGTCACACTTCAATTTGATTGGTCGGAAAGAGTTTGTTCTTATCATAACTCTTCCATCCCACAACTATAAATAGGGTCTTCGTAACCTAGAAAAAATACCAGAAGTTATAACAAGAAGCAAGAGAGAGCCCGTGGATCAAACGCTGCAAATTTCTCTAAAAGCTACAAGCATTCAACTATTCTAAGGATTAAAAGATCAAGACGAAGATTCAAGAACAAGCTGCAAGCCCTTGGATTAAAAGTACGTCAAGATCAAGCTTCAAACACTTAGATTAAAACAAAATAAAATTCAAGATTAAGCTCGGAGGTTCTTTTATTTCCTGTTGAAAAGAAGAATCAGAGGATTCATAGAGATTGTAGCACTCAAATATTTGAAATAAAATACTACGATTGTTGCAATACTTTTCAGTCCTGATTATATTTTCTCGACACAAATTTATTGTCTACAAATTCATCTCTTCTCTCACGGTGAAAAGAATGTTGTGTCTTCTTTGATGGTACTTCAAGCCTCGTCTACGACGATCTTGTAAATCTATGCCCCGACAAGCCTTGAAGTATGGGGCATTTGTAGACATCAAAATTTTATCGGATCAAATCCATATGAAATTTGGGCAAAATCCTAAATTTAAGATACTACAAGTAGGGGCCATGGAGGTTTTCTTGGAGGCTACTCTACTTGAAACCCTAGCTTGGAGGGTACTCAACCCAAAACCCTAACTACACCTATAAAAAGGAATCACATATTTCCTTTGAAAGCATCTCGAAATTCCATAAAAATTCATGGAATATTCACAAAGAGATCAAAGAAATCAAATATTGTCTTTCTCAAAGCCGCTGAAGTGATCAACGGATGTTCTTCCTTTTCATGGAGATCAAATATATCCTGAAGAAGTTCGCATCATCCTTCGTTCGAGAAATACACTAGTTAAGCCCTCGAATCACGGAGAACGATCTAGAGAGAAGAATGAACAAACAGAATTGTACCCAAATCATTTTATCAATAAAATTATGTTTCTTCATATTTATATTGTGGTTGCAATTTATTTTTGTATCACAAATAATTTGTTGCAAACACAAACGACCCCTAAATAATTCACGTGTAAGTCTCTACTAGGATACAAACACTGATCTCCAGTAGAATTCATTACGCTTTCCTCACGTGATAGGATGTATAAGAATAATGTTGAATTAGGTGTATTAGTAATGCAAGCATTAGTTATGCAGAGATCATTTCTTATCCATTATTTGTGTGATATATTAAAAATTAAAAACCATTGCATAGTTTTTTAAGAAAATTATTTGTTTACAAAAATGCCCTCCATATTATTTAGCTTTAAGGGACTTTAAGGATAGTTGTGCCTTTAACCATGCTAATGCATGCATTAATAGCATTGGTATTGCTAATGCCATGATTTGTTATGCATTAGCTATACAAAAGGATAATACCAAATAGGATGTATAATTGATGCTTGTGTTAGTTATACATAAGTTGAAAAAGTATAGCAAACAAGGTTTTACTTATACACAAAGTTAATGCATGCATTATTTTCTCTAATGCACTCTACCAAACGACCTCTTAGGTGCTTACTTTCGTATGTGTGAATAACACATAACTGTTCAAAGGAGCTTCTCAACTAAGTAATACACAAGAACCCAATCAAATAAACTCTGTTCTTCAAAGTTGTAAATGGAACAATACAAGTTTATGGTACAGCTGTTGTATGTATGTTGACATATTAAATGATGAAAGGAAAGAGTGCTATGTTACAAGAAAATCCTCTTCTTCCCCATATATCCTAATACATTTACCTATTTCCTAAAAGGGAGCTTATTGGGCTTATCTACTCCCTTAGATGTGGAGGAACAAGATGAGGAGATGTTGTTAGTCTTATAAAATTCTTCTTTATCCTCAGTGAATGCTTTAGTCAGAATTTCTTGAAGTTCCATGTACCTTTGCTTCTTCAGTTGACGCTCTTCTGCCGTATCATTCCCCATGTAAGCTATCTCAGACAAGTCATCAGCATCCATGATCTTATTTAGAACTTCTGAACAACGTGGAAAGAAGCGTTTTCCAAGTTCTACTGCTCGTACAAACACAAGTACACAATGGTTTATTTCCAACGCTCATGTTCAACACACAAGACCTTAAAGCACAAAAATTCAGAAATTCAAATGCTAATACATTTAAAGAATCAAGCACTCTCAAGGCCCATCTCAAGAGAAATAAATAACAATAGCTTTCAATTGTCTTCACAATGGGGCAACAACCTTGATTTTTCCGACTGAGGCCGCTTACTTTGACGCTTTCAATTTCACATAGAATCTCCGGAGCTTTCCCAGCCACTATAATTTTCTTTTTATATCTTCTTTATCTGAAAATAGGTTTGATTTGCTTCACCTATGAGAATTTCTACCAAGTCTTCTTTTATTCATCAAAGCTTATCCTAATCTTCCTTGAGAATACTGCATCTTTTTAAAGAAGTACGTCCATACGACAATATTTTGACCCTGAAACTCCTAAAGTCCATTGTTTCCCATATGGGAAGAATCTGTCTTTCATCCCTTTCCCAGCGCCCCAAACACACACCCAAAAAAAGGCCAAGAAATAAAAATAAGAAGCAGAAAACGAAGGACAGCCACTGGGATCACAATTTATACGCTAAAGGGTCGTTTGCTATAATGGTGGGATATCATTGATTAGATATCCCACCTTCTATATGGATAAGCTAATGGCTATAACCAAACATAGGATAAATACAATCCCAAATTCTATCCCGGGATTATTATCCTTATTCCAGGGACTCAACGACCCCTAGCACAGTCCACATACCAAGAATTGAAAGAAGAGAAACATAAATAACGAGGATTCTTTGATGATAAATGTAGCTGCAAACATCTTTTACCAGTTCTAGAGAGTGCTCTAAGCCGATTCAAGTGCTCCTCTTTTATCTTGAAAGGAGCCTCGTTCAAATCTACTGTTGTCCTCTGTGCATTAGCCATCTTTTTGCCGATGCTTGCCAGTGGGAACTCAGAAGTGCCATCAACTTGAGCAATATCCATTGCAACTTTTGCTTCCATTGGAAAAAGGAGTTTAGCCAGGCCAACTGAAAGACAATCAATCAACTAGTCATCTTCAGTATAATGGTTTTCTTTTCCCTTTTCACTAATATAATAGTTCCTCAACCATAATCAATTTGATCACCCATCATTAAAAGGACAAACCTTGTGACCTCCTTCTGAAAAAGATCAGCTGTCACATTTTAAGTTTACAAACATAAATCCCCCTCCCCCAAACTTTAAAAATATCCTCATCATGGACCAAGTGAAACTGATACGTTTTCCTTCCAAACTAATAACATGTGAGCCACACATTTAATTTGAAAGTTGGTCTAGCTCTAGACCTTTTATCCCTCCAAAAACACTTCTCTGGACCAGAATAACATCCTTCATTTAAATATATGATAACGACAATAGAAATTTGGAAATGAATTAATTTCAAGAGGATGAAAACAAAAATAACACAAATCTCATTTATTTAACCCTCTTTGTATTTCACTGGTAAGGAAGAGCAAGAAGAAGAAACATAGAATGTACAAATAGAAATAGACAGTGTTAGAATATAAAGTGTTGATGTTAGAATTAAAAGCGTTAAAGTTCTTAATATTGAATATCATTCCTCATTGGACAAATATCACGTCTATTCTTTTTGACTCCTATAAATGTGTGTCTTGTATGTACCATGTCATAAATACATTTTCTCTTATTTCATATTTCTCGCATGGAATCAAAACTCATTATAAAATATCATGGATTACATGCAACAGATGAGTATCTATAGGAACAAAATGCTAGGAGAACCACTTGCTGGAATGGGGTGATAACCAATTCATAGGCACTGACCTTGCAATCATGGATTGCATGCAACAGATGAATACCTAAATGGTACTTTAAATTAAGCATATCTGCCAATCTTCATCCCGTCTGTCCTTTGCATGCCATATGAGGTATAGGATAATAGAGAAATATTACATTGTAGCATATCTCGTCCTCCAATTATTACATAATTGTATATCTTATCCTCCATTTGTTCTCTATTAGACAGACCAAAATATCAATTAAAGCTTTCATAGCAAGTGAGGCTGGTGATTAAACATGAAGTTCTAGACATAGGCTGTCAGAAGAGGAGCAGGAGCAGACTAAGTGGAAGATCATATACAGCGAATGGATCTTTAAAAATAGGAATGAAATATAAGAGAAGAAGCAAGCAGCATGACATCCTACCTCTATTTTCAAGATATAACAGCTTCATACGCAAATCATCGCCTGCCATAGCAAGAGATACAGAAGCTTCTCCTAGCAGAGGGTCTCTTCTTTCTGCTTGCTCCAGAATCTCAATGCATAACCGATCCTTCGAAGCAGATTTTCCTTCCTCCGGAGACTTGCTGAAATCCACAAGCCTAGTGAGCCTCTTGGCGATTTGAAGTGCTTTTCTTCCATCGGATGTCAGATCAGAAGGTCTAGCTCCTTTGGTTAAAAGGGACACTACAATTTTAGGCTCTTTCCTCATGGCTGCAACATGCAGCACCGTGTATCCCCTCGAATTTTGATGATTAATATCAGCAAGTGCAAGATCTAGAAGTTCTGATGTAGTCTTTGCATCGCAATATGCTACAGCATAATGGAGAGCATATGCATCATCTAGAGTAGTATGCCCCTCTCTTAGCAACATTTGTAGTAATTCAACATCATCAGAATCCAATGCCCTATGTATCCTCTTAACATGTTTATCAGGAAAACCATTGCTTTCAGGCCCTTGTAGACCAAGTTCCGCTCGTGAATCGGTAATTTGTTTTACAATGTCATGGGGGAAGGCTTTATCAAGGGTTATGATATCAACATTAGACTTGACAATAATCTCAATGCAGCTTGAAAGCAATCTCTCGCATGCTTTACCACAAATGTTTGCAACAGATAAAACCATCATTACATCATCTGCTGCAGCTTTGTCAAGAATATCCAGTAGGTGTCTCTGCAAAGGGAAGGAAATATGCAATGGAACATTAAAAATATATACTACGTCTCTGGTGTATACATGCTAAATTGTGCTAGTAACTAAGGAATTACACAAGAAACTTACTTTGGATAACTTATATTGAAGGACTGCAAGGTAAATAAGGTTAGCTAATAATCTTTCTATCAATATAACTGAGCAAACATAAAATGTCCCAAATTTGAAATAAGGAGATTCAGTCTTAAGAAGTATCTTGGCAAATTCATGGCTGATCCTTCTATAAACAAAAATGGAATATCATGTTTATAGTAGTTTTCTCCACTGCTCCAGTTGATGACCAGTACTGTATCCTTATATGAGTCTCTTTTACGCCAGTAGTCCTTTTCTTTTTTCAATGCCAGTAGTCCTTCTCTTTCTATAAAATGAGGGAGCATTCCCTTCAAGATTGGCTTACTACCAAATAAAGGGTAGTATGCACTTAAGGCATTTATCATTTAGATGATCTTCCATTAATACATTCCTGGCTAAAACAAATGAGCGAAAGCACAAAGAGGAGCAGCCCTACAATACTACATCAAGAGGGGTTTAATTTATTTATGTATTTATTTATTTTAGGGATCAGTTCCTTCCTCACAAGGTAATTCCAGCATGTATACATTTTACGTTTGACTTACCACTCACTGTATACACATCTGCTTTTTATAAAGTAAAAGAGATCAACAGAAATCCTCCCCCAACCTGACCATTTATCCAAAATTAAGATTTAAATGCTGCAACAGTGTTTTTTTAACACTATCTATGTATATAACTTAAACCCATAATTAAAAATATAATTTCTTATTATCCTATACTATTCCTACAATATATTCTCTAGTCAAGTTCAATAAACTAGACACATGTGAATCTAGACAAATTTTCTCTTAATATTCAGAATCTGTAGTTAGTATACAGATGTTTTTTCCTGCTGAGGTGCCTTTCACGTCTAAAACCTTCAGGCATATAAATCATCCTTAGTTGAAAAGACTAAAGTAGAGCATCTTTTATCTGAGACTTCATTGAAACATATAAGCTCATTAACCGTGGCTGTGGAACTGCCAACAGAATCCAACAAACTATAATCTCGCTAAAATGTATTAAGGGTGCAACTCCCACCAAGAGCTAGTTTGATCAACTTGCGGAAGTGTTTATCCCACTATACCTGTAACTTGTCATTTCAATCTAAGGTTGAAATTTCAGAGATTCTTAAGATTCCTTAAGAAATTGTAAATAGATTATCACCATTTTACTCAGAAAAATAACTATCCTAGGATGCAAAAGCAAACACAATAAAAACAAAGTTATTACATTCAATCAAGAACATTAGTAATACAATTGCCTAACTTATAAAGTTCCAATTTTCAGTAACAAGAAGAACAATAGCAGCAAAAGACTTCACATTTTTACCTGAAACTTGTCAACCAATTCAGAGATCTGAAAGGTAAATGATGTGTACAAAACCTCAACCAGGAATTCCACAGCTGGCCTACAAGCCACATGAGAGCAGTCATTGTCCACACAAACACACACATCCTTAGGTGAAGGCCTAACTTTACCACTATACAAATAAGCCAATACACTCGTTACAGCATCATAGCTCACCTCATGCTCTTTCATCACCTCCTTCAATTCCACCTTACTACTATTCTTCTCCTTTTTACCGAAGAACAAATTCTTAAAGAACGGACTCCTCGCCGACAAAATGCACCGGTGCACCGGAATTTCCTTACCGGCGCTGGCAACCACAAGCTTAGCGTCGGCGAAGTAGTCAAACTCCGGCAAAGACGCATCGAAGATAGATTCCAGTGTTTCCGAGAGGCGTTTCAGTGAAGTGATCTCCGCCGGCGAAATCTCCGGCGAGAAAAATTCAGTCATGCCGCCGCCGATGCAGCATATACTACTACTTCCGCTGATATCATTCGAATCAGAAAACGCAGTCCTACTATTATCCATTACAGAAAGCCGCGTTACATAAGTTCTGTCTTAGAAATTGAGCTATAGATAATTACAGACTAAGAAAAGAATATTCTAGAAATTGAAAAGAGCTAAGGAAGGTAGGGGAGGAGAAAGGCATGGGAATGGAGGTAGTAAAAGAGAAGAAGAGAGAAAGATTGCCATTTTGGGATTCTTTCAAGTGAAAAATGGAAAGTCTTTTTCGTTCTGTAATTTCAGCGATACTTAGAAAGTCAAAAGAAAGAAGAAGGAAAGAATCTAAAGAGTTGGAGTTAGAAATTGAAATTTAGTAGTCGTTTGGACATAAGAATTGTAAAATTCCAAAAAAGAGGAAAAAAAATTCAAAGTAAAAAAAAAATTAGACTTATGTTTGGAGATAAAAATTATTTTGTATTGCCTTACAAGTTTTGTGAATGATTTGAGTGAAAATTTTGAAAAATAACTTTTTGGAGTTTTTCAAATTTTCGAAAAATTCTAAAATTTATTTTCAAGTGAAAATCGAAAATTTTCTGGCCAAACATCGATTTTAAAAAAGAAAAGTGAATTTTTTTGGAAAAAAGATGAAATTTTACTTATGTCCAAACGGGCTCTTAATCCAATTTAGACAATGTTAGGCTCATTTGCATCTATACCCGCTTTTTGTGTCACGTTTTAACTTATGCCCGCTTTGCAAAAAAAATTACAAGTGTACCCGCTTTTTCGCATAATTTCAACATACGGGGCTGAAGTAGCAAATGCAATCACGCAAAACTTCAACATTCTAGTAGACGGGCCTGAAGTAGCAAGTGTGCTGAAGTTTTTGTTTGTAATTGATGAACTTAAACATAGTAGCTGAAGTTTTGTTCTCTATTTGCTGAAATTTTGTTTAACTTGTGCATGCCTTAACGCAAAGCTTTTGTTTGTAATTGCTGAAGTTTTTGTTTTGTAACTAGCGAACTTCAGCTCTAGAGCTGAAGATTTTGTTCTTGTAACTAGCGAACTTCAGCTCTAGAGCTGAAGTTTTTGTTTTGTAACAAGTTTTTATTTTTGTAACTGTCGAACTTCAGCTCTAGAGNACACGTTAAAAGTTTTTAAAAAATGGATATATGTTAAATGGGGGCGACCAAATAGGACGTCTGAAGTTTTTATTTTTGTAACTGGCAAATTCAGCTCTAGAGCTGAATTCTTTGTTTTGTAACTATCGAACTTCAGCTCTGATAAACATATTTATGGTAATCATCCCATGAACTGAAGTTCCATAGCAGCACCAACAGCAACAGCAACAGCAGCAGCAGCAGCAGAAGAAGAAGAAGAAGAAGAAGAAGAAGAAGAAGAAGAAGAAGAAGAAGAAGAAGATGATGATGAAGGAGAAGGAGGAGGAGAAAAGGGGCTGAAGTTATTTAAAAAATGAGTACACGTTAAAAGTTTTTAAAAAATGGATATATGTTAAATGGGGGCGACCAAATAGGACGTCCCGTGCAATTTTTTCTCTTTTTCTCTTTTTTCTTTTTTGTGTGTGAAATTGAATTACTATACGGGTTTAAATATTTTTCTTTTTTCAACAGAAAATGTTAAATACTATGTAGAGTTGTATAGTAGTAGTGAACATTTTCTTATATGTATAATGTATATATACTAAAATCTTAATTGTTGAATCCTAGACAAAAAAAAAACTGTTTCTCTGAATTTCTTTATTGAAATACTGTTAATGCTGAGTGTGTTTAATCTTGATGAAAGAGTTATTTGATGTAGTATGTACTAATTAAAGATAAGATAAGAAATTACTCAATATATGTAATTGGTAGTTTGGTAATCCACAAGAAGTGATTTTTGGGTTTTTCACATATATTTATTTTTTAACATTAATTAGTAATAAAATTGATCATATTAATATTTATTGTCTCTTTACATAAATACTCTTAATACATACTCTAACACTATTTACTCCAAAGTAATATAGAAAATAAATAATTAATTTATTCTTGAAATTTAAAAAATCAGATATTTTAGACTATAAAAAGATGCCAAAAAATTATTTATTGTGGATCGGAGGGAACATTGAACAGAGAGATAAATATATATATATATATATATATATATATATATATATATGTACAAATTAATGGGGGAAAAAAAACAAAAAAGAAAGAGGAAAGAAAGGGGTGGCCGCTGGCGTGGGGCGGAGGTGACGACTGAAGCTGAGGTGAGAAATAGTAGAAAAGAGAATAATGGGTCCCACTTTCCTAAGCTCATCAATTTTACGTGTTTTCAGCCTGAGTTTGCTTACGTCCCTCCAATCACCACCGTCTTGAATTTATCTATTTAGTGGGGGTTTGGACATAAAAATTGTATAATTCCAAAAAGATTTTCGAGTGAAATTGAATTTTTAAAAATTAGAGTTAGTTTGGTTATGAATATAATATTAGGTTGTTTTAAAATTTTATGAGTGATCTGAGTGAAAATTTTAAAAAATAATTTTTTAATATTTTTTTTATTCCAAAAAATATTCAAGCAAAATGAAAATTTTATGACCAAAAATGAAAAAACTAAAAGAATTCTTATGTCCAAACGGGTTCTTAGTATAACTTTTTTGGTTTCCAACTTGGAATTAATATTTGTATTGAATCCGACATTGTGAAAAAAATATTTCCTAATAAAGTAATTTTTATATTCATAAGTCATAGCTTAAGCACAAGATTTCTAATTAAAGATTAAGAATATTTAGTATTTCACCATAAGTTTTGTTGATTAATTAAAACTTTGTTACGTAAGGAAAACCATACCACAAATTAAAATACCTCAGCAATGACCTACTTCAATTTAATAAATCGCTTATTCCTTTGTCCATGTAATGTGTACATACTTCAAGTGTCTGACGTAACATCACCTTGCAATAGTATGATTTGATTTCGGTTATAATGACCAACTTGATTGACTTTTGTAGCTACAGTCAAAAGCTCTGTACAATTATTTCGTTTGTTTCAAATATTTTTAGACGTTATAGCGAAATATTATTATAAAAAATATATATTATAACATAACGTAAAATTTAGATCCGACAAAAACTTAACTTTTATGGTGAAGTGTTATTATATAGCAGGAGTGGATTCAGTTCAACAACTATGAGTTTCCATGAACTCATTAGCTTTTGTGTAGAACTGTATTTGTATTAAAAATTTTATTAAATATATAAGAATATTTAGCTTGAAACCCAATCCGTTCATCAAGTTAGTATTGTATATTAACTCGAGATTTTTAAAGGAACTCATAAATCTAAAATCCTGAATCCGTCTATATTATATAGAAGTTTGACAGTAAATATAGGAAATATGGTGTTTTTTTAAATAGCGTTTAATTTCAGCTTGTGCATGTTGAATATCCATAAACTAGTTCGGTTTATAACTTGATTGACTTTTTGTATCATAAATCTGAATAGTCGTGTTTTTTAGAAAAACTAGTTTAAGTGTAGGCGCTTTGCGCGTGATTAAAATCATTTGACAACAAAATATTTTATTTAGACTTAATTACGAACTTCGTTATTAATTTATTGTTAAATTGCTTGCTGTTAAATTTTGTACCCTTGTGTATGTGACTTGTATGCGCATATCGTCGTCAATAAGTAAAATTGTATAGGAAGAATAAATTGAAGTGAAGTAGTAGTTGATAAACTCTATCATTGGCGACTTTGTGGTAAACACTGCTATTATTAATTGTTTGTATGGTATTGTTTTCAATTTCTCTTTAATTAAAGTACTTTTGAATTAAATGACATATTTATTTGTACTTAAATTTTCAGCACACTTCTTACAAAGTAGCCTATATATTTTTGTATAAGATTATACTAATTTAATATTTAAGAAAATAGAAAATGACTTTTTTGTCGATTATGGAATATTTTGGTAAATCGAAAAGGTTCAATCAATTTCTAAGGAATTTATCATTTTTATTTTTGATATTATTTTGTGCATTAAATTTATAATATATGTTTGTCTTAAAATTTGGATAACAATTAAACTTATATTGTGGTTTTAAAGATATGTGATTTCACTCGACACTAATTGATAAATGTGAAGATAAATGACAGAATTGAATTATAAATAAATCAAACCAGAGTTCAAATGAAGCTCCGTCCCGCGAGTTGAGATATCCCCGAACTGATAAGTGTAAGAACAGTAGAAAAATGGAACAAACTGATGAACAATAATGTAACTACGAAAGAAAGAGTTGTATTACTTTAATCTCTGTGAATGATGATGGGTTACAAATGATTAGGACTCCTCTTTATATAGTACATGAATTCTACTTATGGTATAACTCTAATTACAGTAGGAAATTCTATAATTAGCTAATTAACCGCTTCTGATTTGATCCGTTCCGAGATTTACGCCATGATCATCGACCAGTTACGGATATCTTGTTCTTCCGTTATTAAGTCATATCCAATATTACTCGGTGTCTGTCTCTCTTGACTTCGATAGCTACCAACCTCGATCTCGAAAAGAACTTCGATCTCGAACTCAATGCCTCGACTTCGTGATTTAGTCAAGGCCAACCTTCGATGCAACACTCCGGTCTCGATTAGATAGTGAAATCGGATGGTCCCGATTTCAACCGTATACAGATAGTCCCCTCGTTTCTTGGAGTGTAGTGACAAGAAATGAACTGAGCCTTCGATTCTTTTCGACCTCGATAAATTATGATGTCGTCCTCGTGACTTAAGCGATGGAAGTGACCGAAACGTCCCGTCGGTACAGTTCCCCAAACCATTAATGAGCGTCAGTTGGCGGTCGACCACTAGTGCTGTTGAACCGTCGCCGCAAATCCATAAATAGGTCTTCTCCTCATTGAATCAAACTTTATCTTTATCTAATTTTCTAAGCTTTTACCTCTCCCAAGTTCTTCTCTTCCATTAATCTTCAAGTTTCACCGCCAGTCTCCAAACACCAAATCTTACTATCTTCTTCTTCTTTTTTCAACTCATAAAAATGGAGAAAACATCCAAAATAGTTCCTCAAAAAGAGAAAGCTTCTTCTTCTTCACGACGGGCCGACGACAAAATGTCGGTGGATCCGCTCCCTGAGGACTGTGTTCCCGATCGTGCATCCTTAAATCCGATTTTAAGACCAAGAAAGCTCCCTCGATCCCCGGTCGGTGCGAGCATCTGTCGAGGTACATTTTCTCGATAACCGTGGGGTATCTCGAGCAGATCAAAAGAGATTACAACTGGGGGGACAAAGTGGTAAAGATCTTATCCCCTGAAGAGAGCATCACTACCCACGTGGAAGGGTATCTAAGTGTTTACACTTACCCTTTCACGTTGTGCCCTCTCGGCCCTGCCGTCATTGACTTTTGCCGTCAATACCAGCTGACTTTAGGACAAATACACCCTTCCTTTTGGCGCATAGTCATCAGGCTCCGATTATTCACAGGATTCCATTCACCCTCGATCACCTTATCAGACTGTACAGCCCCCGTATCTTTCGAGGGTTGATCAAGATGCAACGTCGGGCAAACAAGGTATTATTCTCGAGCATTGAAAAAGACAAAGATCGAGGTTGGATGGGTATATTTGTGCGAGTGAGGACCTCCGATCTCATCCCGGTGGAGAAGATGCCATTTCCTGAGAAATGGAACCCGAAGCGTAAGTATTACTCATCTTGTTAATTTCCATGTTTTATTTCGTTCCTCGACTTTATTAATGTCTTCTTTCGTCATGTAGCGTTTGTTTGGATGCCTCGAGTGATCCCCGAACTCGAGATTTGGGTCCAAAAATTAGCCTCGACTTCTACTTACGTTGAGCTCTGTTGGCGCGATTTGGCAAAAGGTCGATGGGAGGCAAAGAACTATGGTAAGCTTCCTCTTTTACATATCTGATGAATTGCTAATATCTCCATATACTTATTTAATTTCCTTGTGTGCAGGCCTGAGCAAGGATGCGGCCCTGAGGCCTCCGTCTGGCGAGGAGGAGGCTTCAGCTCCGATTTCGAAACCGGCGAAGGACGGTAAGATAAAAAGGGCCTCGAGCTCCGAGGACCCTAAGCCCAAGAAGAAAAAGAGTTCGATTAGCAAGTCGAGGATAGATGTTGTTGCTCTCCCTTCCCATGTAGTTCGGGAATTAAGGGGGGAATAAGAAGAAAATGAAGATGGTGACTCGATGCTTGTGACCTGAGTGAGAAAAACCATCGAGACCTCCAAGGCCGCTGAATCGGTGGCAGTTGGTGAGGCCCCACTTTGTGCTGAGGAGGCCTTGGAGAAGGATTCGGGCAAAGTCACCGAATCTTCCGAGATCGAAGCTGCTTCTTGTCCAATGGCGAGTACATCTGAGGGGGCTCTTCCCTAGACCCCTCGATTTGAAAAGAGTGCCCCAAGTGACTCACTTGGGGCAATGACAACAGGACACTCGCCATCCCTTCCTGCCTATTTCGAAGAGGCTATACGGGATGCTCAAGCTTTGAGGACTCCCGAAGTGGGCGGAGTCCCCGGTTAGGAGGATCCCTTTTGAGACTGCTTTACTGGGGTCGAGGATGTCTTCGATCTCAATGACGCATCCAACCTCTTCTAAGAGGCCCAACGTCTCCTGAACCGAGTAAGTTTAAGTTGTTTTTTTGATGTAGCATTTCTTTGTTTTTTGTCTAACTCATTTCCTTTTCTATACAGGCTTTCTCTAAGTCCCGGACTGAATTGAGCCAGTGTGAGGACGATCTCCAAAGGCTTTCTGAAGAGATAAATTCCCTCAAGATTCACTACGGGCAAAAGGACGATGAGATTAAAGACCTCCGATCCGAATTGGCTAAAGCTCATAAGGAGCAGATCGAGCTGACCGAGCAGGTAATGATACTCTTGAAAAATCATGGTCTTGATTCAGGAATGGAGGTTAATATTTCAACATCACAGCTGCAATAAAAGATCGAGGGGATTGAGTTGTTCCGAGATGAGGTCGACCAAGTGAAAGTAGAGTCCTACGGGTGGAAGGAAGGCATGGACCGCATTGATGTTGAGAAAGAGACCGCCCTGGCCTAGATGTCGTTAGTCGAAGCCCAACTTCAAAATATGAAGGAAAAGTGCTCGGCTCAGGTAAAGAAGATTGAAGAGCTCGAGGCTCAATTGGCTTCTGAACTTGCAAAGGCCAAGGCTGATAAGACGATGGCCATTTATTGGGCTGATGCCGAAGTTTCTCAAGCTCAAGCGAGGGAGGCTGCCGATACTGCTCAAACACGAGCACATTGGATTGCCGAGCTTGAAAAATGTCATTCTCGGAGGGAGACCCTCGAAGAGATCCTCGCCCGAGGCTTCGATCTTACCGAAGAAATAGCAAAGGCTAAAGAGCATGAAGTCGATGCTAGACTATTGGCCTCTTCTGACGATGAAGACGACAATGATGATGATGATGACGACAACAAGAGTGGTTTCGAGAAAGATGAGGGGCTCGAGAAAGAAGCTGCGCTCGAGGAAGGAGCTGTCCCCAAATATAGCTAGGGTCTTTGTATTTTTTCTTTCCTTTTTGTGTAGGACCCTGGTTGGTCCTTTTTAAAATACCTTCGTTCATATATAAAATATTTTCTTTTTGAATTTTATCTTAATTTTTTGACTTGTGAAAATTTTGATTTGCTTTGTGCCTTGTAAAATTTTTTGATAGAGTGCATGCCTTGTGAAAAATATGTTTGTGACTTCGAATCTTAGGCAACTTGGCTGAAGCCAAACTAATGGAGCCTTTGTAGTCAAGTGAGAACTTTCTCAAACTCGAAGAAAAACCCTTGGGTTTTAGTTGAGCGAGGATGAACTCAAAAAATATATTGGCCCTTAGGCTCTTAAATCGGGCCGATATGGACTCAGAATAATGGTTTTTTCCCTTTTCGGCTTAAAAAAATTAAACATATAGTAATTTGTTATGCCTTAGCACGAAGTAAGTCTGTACCCATTGGTTTTTTCGGGATCTAATGTTATCGAAAGCCTTTTCTTTTTTGTGCCTTAGCACAAGTTCGTACTAAATTGTTCGAAGGTTCGAACAGTTCGATACCTCTTAAGGTTTTTCGAGGGATGATATGATCTAAGCCCTTTGATTATTTTGTCGAGGGTAGCCTTTTTAACCAGTTTATAAAAGAATTCGAAGGCCTATTTTTATTACGGAATTAAGACGTCTCCGAACCGCGTTAGTTTGTCCATAGCCTTGGGATATGCCTCTTGGGCTTATTTTCCCAATTACACTTTAAACATCCCCGAGTGGGATGGCCTTGGCCTATAAAATAGAGGGTTGCCCTTTTAAGGTCTTATGGTCTCGAAGTTTAGTAATTCGAACATGTTAATATTTGGACGGCAATCCCCGAGTATGAAGTTGATCGTTCGAGTTTGGTTGCGATCGGCCCTTGAGCCAGTTTTCACAATAAATCATAAGTATGAAATTTGTAAAGTAAAAATTTCATTAAGGCATTATCTGGTAAAGAAAAATACTTCTTTTAATAGTTCATACATGTGTACATGTTTTACCACTAGGGTTCGAGCAATCTACATGGACACGGTTCATTCGACCGTTTGGTCCTTTACAAAATTTTTCTATCGAGGCCCTGTTGACATGAAGTATTTCCTTTGAAAATATAACATCCGAGGATGATGCCCCCCCAGTATTCGAGGTTGATTGTAAAGAAGTCTCGGATACTCTAAGTTAGAACGAACAATGGTTGCCTCGTTAAAAACCTTGACGAAAAAACCCATTTGAGATAAAAACCAGTCGAAAGGAAAACGAGTGCAACGCGTGATTTCTGACCTAAGAACTTCATATTTGGATCGAACTTTGATGCCTTCGATCGAACACCTGCGATAAGTTAGTGTAAAACGTAAACTAAAAAAAGGAGAAGGTCATACCTCAATAATAATATCATTTGAGGAGTGATACGTTCCAATTATTTGGAAGTTGTTCGCCGTCCATCGTGCCAAGCTTATAGGATACATTTCCGATGATGTCGAGGACCTGATACGGTCCTTCCCAATTTGGGCCGAGTTTTCCTTCATTTAGGTCTCGAGTATTGAGAGTGACTTTTCTCAGAACTAAGTCACCTATTCTAAAGTGGCGAAGGTTGGCCCTTCGATTATAGTACCTTTTGATGTGTTGCTTTTGTGCGGCCATTCGGACGAGAGCGGCTTCCCGTTTTTCATCGAGTAACTCGAGGCTCGTATTCATAGCCTCGTGATTTGACTCTTCCATTGCGTATCAAAACCTGGCGCTAGGTTCCCCGACTTCTACCGGAATCAGAGCTCGGCACCATATACTAAGGAGAATGGTGTTGCCCCCGTACTGGATTTCGACGTTGTTCGATATGCCCAAAGGACTTCGGGAAAAATTTGTCTCCATTTTCCTTTAGCATCGTTCAACCTTTTCTTTAGATTCTGAATGACGATCATGTTTGTTGACTCAGCCTGTCTGTTCCCACTAGGATGGTACGACGTCGATAGGATTCTTTTTATTTTATGATCTTCGAGAAACTTTGTTATCTTTCTACTGATGAATTGTTTTCCATTGTCGCATACGATTTTGGCAGGTCCCGAATCGGCATATGATGTGATTCTAGATAAATTCTATAACTTCTTCTTCTCTGACTTTCTCGAAGGCTTATGCTTCAACCCATTTAGAGAAATAGTTAGTCATAAATAAGATGAATTTAGCTTTACCTTGGGTTGATGGTAGAGGGTCGACGATGTCAATTCCCCATTTTATGAACGACCATGGGGACAAGACTAAATGAAGTTGCTCTCCGGGCTGGTGGATCATCGGTTCATGCCTTTGAAACTTGTCGCATTTTCGAACAAATTCCTTAGTGTCCTTTTCCATATTGTCCCAATAATATCCCGCTTTGATGATTTTATGAACCAGTGATTCGGCACTAGAATGGTTTCCACAAGTACCTTCGTTAATTTTTCGTAGGACGCAGTCGGTGTCTCCTGGTCCCAAACACACTGCCAACGGTCCATCAAACATCCTCCTGTATAAAGTTCCATCTTCGGTCAAAGT
Organism: Nicotiana paniculata; assembly: GCA_005239505.1. Taxonomy (NCBI): domain Eukaryota; kingdom Viridiplantae; phylum Streptophyta; class Magnoliopsida; order Solanales; family Solanaceae; genus Nicotiana; species Nicotiana paniculata. Next base: position 27,262 of record ML366324.1, on the reverse strand, counting down.
GAATCGTGCAACTTTCGTTGGCAGAGCTCTCGATTCCTTAGGGTCCGACGGGAGTTTCCTGTTTTTCAAATACTCGATATATTTATTCCTCCAATCCTAGGCTAGGTTTGTGGAGTTTATTTCAGCATGGCGTTCTTCGATCACTGATTTTTGTACGACAGTCCCCGAGCTGATTTCGTCGTCTTCGACCGATGACCCCAAATTTGCAAGGGCATCGGCCTCGCTGTTTTGTTCTCGAGGTACATGCTATAAGGTCTATTCCTTAAACAAATATAATGTTACTTGCATGTTTATCCAAGTATCTCTGCATTCGAACCTCGAAGGTTCTGTTGACTTGGTTTACCACCAGTAGGGAGTCACATTTGGCCTCGATGACCTTTGCTCCTAAGCTTTTATCCAGTTCGAGACCTGTAATCATGGCCTTGTACTCGGCCTCATTGTTAGTTAACTTAGAAGTTGCCTCATTGTATTGCCTGTGGGCGGCTTCAAAATGATGCCTATCCCGGACCCTTTCACATTCGAAGTGCCATCTGTCAAAAGGTACATAACCCCGATGATGTACCCGATTTTAACAAAAGTTCCTTTTCGACCTCGGGTACGAGGGCTGGCGTGAAGTCAGCCACGAAGTCTGCTAAGATTTGAGACTTGATGATCATCGGGGTTGATACTCTATATCATACCCACTGAGTTGGACGGCCCATTTGGCCAATCGACCCGATATTTCGGGATTATGCAAAACATTACGAAGAGGATAAGTGGTCACCATACATATTGGGTGCTACTGAAAATATGGTTTTAGTTTCCTAGAGGCGCTTATTAGAGCAAGCGCCAGTTTTTCTAAGTGTGGGTACCGGGTCTCGGCCTCGCCTACAGTTCGACTAACATAATAAACGGGAAATTGCGTACCTTGCTCTTCTCGAATTAGGACACCACTTGCCGCGACTTCCGAGACTGTTAAGTATAAATAGAGTTGTTTGTCTTCTTTTGGAGTATGAAGCCATGGTGGACTTGAGAGGTACCGCTTCAATTCTTCCAATGCATGTTGGCATCCCGGGGTCCAAGAAAAATTGTTGCTGATACCCAATTTTTCCCTCATATATTTCAAAAATACATATATACTTTCAAAATAATGCATGAGCATCATCAAGTATTTTTCCTAATTTTTTCATGATTTTTAAAGATTTTTAAATCAATTTATTCTCATATTTATTATATAAATAATCATTAATTGCTCATAAATAATTTTTATGATGATTTTATCATCTAACCTCATCATTTATATCCATATTAAGCTTTAAATATTTTTGACGCATTTATTATAATTATATTTGCATCTTTAGGCTAAAATTGTACATTTTGCAATAATAGCCCTCATATACTTATGATTACTTTATTTATGCAAACAATAATTTTTTATGCTTTTATAGTGATAAATAAGTGTATTTAATCATTTTGTGCACAAATAATATTTTTACTATTTTATTTATCATTTTTACAAATTATTTTATTAATTAAATTGGGTATTTAACCAATAACCCCTAAATTCACTAATTTCGGACAACCCCTTAGCCCAATTACCTAAAACACCTACCCAGACCCTTGACCAAACACTTTAGCCCAATCCATAACCCCCTAACCCAGTCTGGAACCGACTCAACCTCTTTTAAATCATAGTCGTTGATCTATGAGATCAACGACTCATATCACTCCCCTCCTTTTAATTAACCTACCTATCCCAAACCCTAACCCTCATTATCCCAGCCCCGTCATCTCTATACTCTCTCGAACATTCACCTCTCTCTGTCAAACCCTGGTGCCGCACCCTAAATCTTCTCCTAAATGCCACCTAATATGGGATTCCATGGCCGATTCTTGCCATATATGATCTTTCACTGGTACTGGATCCTTCTCTATAGTACTTGCCTAAACATGGCAAGCATATCTTGTGAGAATCGAACCAAAGTTGGTTCAAATCCCTAACTTTTCTGTTTATTCAACTATGTTCATCATTTGCTCTTTGTAAATACGATTATATTCTGTATCTCTTGTTGATTCTTACTTACCCTAAATTAGGGTTTTCAAATCTCTTCAGATCGAACCAAAACTAGTTCGATTTTCTGATTTTAAATGTTATTATGACCATGTCCGTCTTATATTCTACTGTATAACCAATTTTTGTTATATTTTTTGTTATTATATTTTTTCCCTAAATTTAAGGTTTTACCTATTTGTTTCTAAAAATTTGATTTTACTGATTCAACATGCTAATGTTTCCTTATTTATGTTGATTTTACAGTATTTCTTTGATTTGTTTGTTTGATTTCTACACTATTTAAACCCCTTCTCCTTTCCCCTTTAGGACAGACTCGAATCAATATACTCTCACTAGGAAATTTAGGGCTTGGTTCTATATTCTCTCTACTCTTTTGTTTACTTTTGGTCTTGGTCGGCTGAAAGCCAAGGCCAAATATTCTGGACTCTCGACTTTATGGTATTATTTTGGCTTGCTTGCTTAATTGGTGAGTGACTATCCTTTGTCATTTTATTTTTTATATTTTCATAATCTGTGTATTCGATCCAGCATGTTTAAAATTTTATTCTGAACATGATTCCACCACTTTTATGTTTCTATGAGTCATCTAGTTCTATAATTGATATTGTTAGTTCTGAGATTGGTTATTTTTGAATAATGTGAATCTTATTAGAGGTTAACTTAATGTCCTTAACTTGTTGTTTTGCTAGTTCTGAACTTGTCCTGAACGTAGCATCTTTAAAATAATGCTAGTATGTTAATCAGTCCTGAATCTTCACAAATTTGTATTGTTATTTAACCTTTCTCTGTTATTCATGTGCACTCAGAACTTGCCTTCTAATGTGTTTTGCATCCATATTGGATTCATGTGATTATCTGACTATTTTCCTTAACACATTGTCTAAATATTTTCATGAATAAGGTTGTCCTAAATGCTAGTATGTATACTTAGTCTAATTAGACTTTTCAGATTTTAACTTATTAAAATTGTGTACTGTGCATAAACAACATTGCAAATCTTGCCAATTTGTCTTCTTGATGCAATGTTGCCTATATATTATATGTCTTAAACTTTATTATGATGGCTTTCTTCTAAAATCAAATCTGTTTTAAGTCCGCCCATGCCTCATTTTATATGTTGCTACTTAAACTCCTATTCTTAGGTCCTTAGGTTCTATCCCTAACCTTCTCAGTGTGAGCACTGCTCAGGGTCCATGTGGACCCTTGTGAACTCTGACACACTGGGGTTTGGTTCCTAACCTCCTTTGAATAATTTCTGAGTATTTGGTTCTCTAGTGTGAGAATTTCCCTTGGTCCTTTAAGCCCTTGGGAACTTTGACACATTAGAGATTTGGATTCTATGTGTTATGGGTGAATCATTCACCACTGGTTATAGTGTATCCATAAATATAAGCCTTGGAGTTGTTATATGTTGAAGGCCTGGGTTGCCCAGGTGTATTTGGGCCTTTTGTAGGCTCTCTATAGTTTATTCTGTAATTCATTATCAACATGGTCTGTAATAATTTTGTAATGAACAAATTCTGGGGTATTAGTAAAATTGGGAAGGGTTCTTATTTCCTTTTTCGGGTAGAAATCCTGCCTATATAGTTTCACTTGTGCTGTCGATTCTGCTTATAAGTTTCACATCATATTTTTCTAATATCGTACGAGTTCTACATTGTGTTTATTAGAAATTCTGACTATAGGATTAATATTATGATTGGTTAGAAATCCTGCCTATAGGATTAATATTATTATGACTTGTTAGAAATCCCGCCTATAGGATTGATGATATGATTTGTTGAAAACTTTATCATTAGGTTTATCAATTTGTCCAATAAACGTGTGTTAGCGATCATGCCTATAGGACCAATATCTGGCTTAACTGTTTTCTAGATCAATATGTATAAATTCCTGCTTAAATGCTGTTCAATAATAGATATCATGCCTATAGGATTAAAATCAGTTCAATAATAGATATCATGCCTATATGATTAAAATCAGTTCAAGGCTAGAAATCATGCATATAGGATTAAAATCAATTCAATAAATTATGTCTATAGAATTAAAACAGTTTGAATGTAGATATCATGTCTATAGGGTTATAATCAGCACACTCGTAGAAGTAATGCCTATAGAATTGAACAACAATTCTGGACTTGTGATTGTGATTTACTATTATTCATTACTGCATGAAACGCCCAGACATTGTACTGAATTAAAATCGGTAGGCAAATAATAGGTCCTAACACTTGCATTAAGAAACTGCTTATGTATGTCATTGCTCGCCTGTTCCTCACATAAATATCTTGCCTATAGGATTCTGCGACTAATAAAACTTGCTAATCAGTTGCGTGCATTTGCTGTTTATATATGGAGGTCAATATGAGCCCATATCTGTTTTATTTGAAAAGTCCTAACTGTTTTTCTTGTCGCCTAGTATTTTACAATTTTGAGCAAACTAGGCTTAGTCTAGAACCATCCCAAGTAGAGGTCCCAATGCCTCCAGGACCATAGGTAAGGGGCGAGTAGTGCACGCATAGGAGACAAGCTAGTATCGACTAGAGCGCTTTAGGTAACAACTCAAAGATAGTAATCGGTAGCAAGAGATGATAGTCTGTGCCCGCTGAATAATATGAGTAACACCCCGTCTTGAGGGAGTTACGAAGTATTATTTATGTTGAACGGGGTGATCCTGTAGGCTAAAAAATTTAGGACCCCCCATCCTTATTAAATATTCTCTTCGCTTTCTTAGACTAATTCGCACAATTTAAGTTCGGCCGGGACCCACCATTGTGGACCTCAAGGGGTGTCTAACACCTTCCTTTCAAGGTAATCTGAGCCCTTACCCGATCTCTGGTAATGCAAACTGATATAATCTAAGTTATCTGCTATAGGTTCCCTAACACACCTTAATCCGTTAGGTGGCGACTCTAATAACCAATTCCTTTTCCTTACCCTCTCAAAAGGAGTTGTCAAAATGTCGAAACTCGATTTTGGGAGGAAAAGGGGGCGCAACAATTGTTCTTCTTTTTTAGCAGCGAGAAGAACCTGTGGCTTCGATCTAAAGACCTCGAAATGAACCGGCCTAAGGACGCTATTCGTCCTGTCAATCTTTGTACGGCCTTAACGATGTCCACGACTGTGATATCTTCTATCGCCTTGATTTTAGCGGGGTTGATTTCGATTCCCCGATTCGACACTATAAAGCCGAGGAACTTGCCCTAATCGACCCCGAAGTCACATTTCTTGGGGTTGAGCTTTATATTGTATTTTCTCAATATGTTGAAGGAATCCTGCATATGTGTTAAATGGTCCTCTGTGCGCAAGGACTTAACTAGCATATGGTCAATATACCTCCATTGATTTACCTATTTGCTGTTCGAAAAAAAATTTCACTAGGAATTGGTAAGTAGCACCAGTATTTTTTAGTCCAAAAGGCATTATGTTAAAACAATATGTGCCATATTTAGTGATGAATGAAGTCTTTTCCTGATCCTCCGGGTTCATTTGAACTTGATTGTACCCAGGGTAGGCGTCGAGAAACTAAGGATCTCGTGGCCGGCCGTGGCATCGATCATGCGGTCGATATCCTGTAGAGGAAAAGAGTATTTGGGACATGCTTTGTTTAAATCTTTGTAATCTACGCACATCCTAAGTTTGTTCCCCTTTTTAGGAACTACAACTACATTTGGTAACCATTCGGGATATTTTACTTCCCGAATGGATCCTATTTTGAGAAGTTTGGTTACCTCGTCCTCGATGAACGTATGTTTTACCTCGGACTAGGGCCTTCTCTCTTGTTTTACCGGTCTGGTCTGAACTTCAGGTCCAGACTCAATCGATGTGTTGTTATCTCCGGTGGGATCCCTGTCATATCTAAGTGGGACCAAGAAAAATAATCCACATTATCAATAAGAAATTTAATGAGTTTTTTCCTGACTTCGAGGGTTAACCCCGTACCCATGTATACCTTTCATTAGGGTAGGTACTCGATCAATATAACATGTTCTAGCTCTTCGACTGTCGATTTGGTGGCGTCAGAATCTTCGGGAATAATGAAGGATCGAGGGATCCAGTAGTCGTCGTCCTCTTCTTCAATTTCATGCTTTTCCGACTTAGTCAAGGCTGGTGGTTGTGGTTGCTATTTGGCCTCCGGTCCCTTTGTTGTCGAAAGCGCCAATATCGGTATTACCTCATCGACTGTGAACATTTCTTTTGCAGCTATCGAACTTCATTCGTTCAACTCCTGAGTAAAGCCTTGAACATCCCAATCGTCTGTGACCGGTGGTAATTCCATGCTTTCCATTTGGAACCGAGACACGAACTCCCTCAACATTTCGTTATCCTTTTGTTTTACTTTGAAAATGTCATATTTCCTCGTCGCAACCTTTATTGCCCCGGCATGTGCCTTTACAAAAGAATCGACAAGCATGGCGAATGAGTCGATGAAATTTGGCGGTAGATTGTGGTACCAGATCATTGCTCCCTTCGATAGAGTTTCTCCAAATTTGTTCAGTAGAACAGATTTGATATCATCATCTTCCAAATAATTTCCTTTGATGGAGCATGTATAGGAGGTAACATGATCGTTGGGATCAGTGGTCCCATTGTACTTAGGGATTTACGGCATACGGAATTTCTTCGGAATGGGTTTCGGAGCCGCGCTTGGAGGGAATGGATTCTGCACAAATTTCTTTGAGTCCATTACTTTTAAAATCGACGGTGGCCCCGGTATTTGGTCAATCGGGGAGTTGTAAGTTTCTACTTTCTTATCATTTGTCTCAATTTTCTTTCTCCTGATTCAATTTGTTTGGTGAGCTCCTCGAGCATTCTCATAACGGTGGGGTATATCCCCGATTCTTTGGCGTTTGACCTTTCTGGTACTGGTTCGATTCGGCGGGCAACTTCCGGTTCGACCCCACTTGGCGCTCGATGTTGGTTTTGTAGCTGTGAAATAGCAACTTGTTGAGCTTGTAACATTTCGAATATTACTTGGAGGATGACTCCTCCATCACCTCCGCCCTGTGCACCTCGACCACCAGATCGGCCTTCTCTGTGTACGTTCCCTTCAGGATCTGTACCCAAATTTGAATTTAGGGCGATATGCGAACTAACATCGACTGGGTTGGATATTGGTGCCCCTTTGAGATAAGCATAAGTCACCTCGACCCCTGGAGCAGCTGCATCGTCATTTTTCCCGTGAAATCCGAGGCCATTGTCACCATGTGTGGGAGCTGTTTGTGAGTTTGACATATTTTATCCTGAAAACAAAAATACTTACAAGAACAAGTGTAAAATAGTGTGTGTTATTGGAATCAGTATTGAGCAATCATTATTATTCTTAGCACCACGTTGGGCGCCAAACTGTTACCCTAAAATTTGGATAACAATTAAACTTATACTGCGGTTTTAAGGATATGTGATTTCACTCAACACTAATTAATAAATATGAAGATAAATAAAATAATTGAATTATAAATAAATCAAACCAGAGTTCAAATAAAGCTACGGCCCTCGAGTCGAGATACTCTCGAACTAATAAGAGTAAGAACAGTAAAAAATGGAACAAACTGATGAACAATAATGTAAGTAAGAAAGAAAGAGTTGTATTGCTTTAATCTTTGTGAATGACGATGGGTTACAAATAATTATGACTCCTCTTTATATAGCAGAGAAATTCTACTTATGGTATAACTCTAATTACAGTAGGAAATCACATTATTATCTAACTAACCGCTTCTGATTTGATCCGTTCCGAGATTTATGCCATGATCCTCGACCAGTTATGGATATCTCGCTCTTCTGTTATTAAGTCATCTCCGATATTACTCGGTGTCTGTCTCTCTTAACTTTGATAGCTACCAACCTCGATCTCGAAAGGAACTTCAATCTCGAACTCGATACCTCAACTTTGTGATTTAGTCGAGGCCAACCTTTGATGCAACACTCCGGTCTCGATTAGATAGTGAAATCGGATGACCCCAATTTCAACCGTATACAATAAATAACCTGAAAAAATATAAATAAATTAATTAGATTGGTTTATTTCAAAAAAAATTACAAACGAATTGTAATAAACTTTATCACCGGCGACTTTGTAGTAAAAAATCCTATTAATAATTATTGTACGGAAAAGGGCCAAAAATGTCCTTGAACTATTCGAAATAAATCAAAAATACCTTCCGTTTATTTTTTGTACCAAAAATATCCCTGCCGTCTATGTTTTGGACCACAAATGCCCCTTAAACCGTTAGTCTTGCCATTGAAGCTGACATGTCAGTCCAACTAGGTTATATTTGCTTACATGACCATCCACCTAAGCATTCTAACTTGGCAAAATTATTTTTCTGTGAATTTTTATTAAAATACAAAATCATCATTTATTCCGAACAAAGTAAAAAAAAATTCGGAAAAAATATTTATTTACTAAAATATTATATATAATATACAAAATAAATTATTTTGGAGTGTGATTTATTATATTGTTCCGAAATTTTTTTAGTTTTTGTTGGAATAAGTGAGCGACCATGAAAATTTTAAATTTCAGTTGAAGTTGAATTTCAGAATTTTGATACTTCGAATGAACCAATTGATACTTACAGTAGAGGTGTATCTTTTGTGAAGCTTTTACAGACAAGTATCTAAAAGTTTAGATCAAATTAATCATATATTCACAAAAAAGAACAATGGAGTTTTTTAATCAAATCATAAACCCCAATCATAATTTTTTCAAATTTTTTTACCTTTTTCGCAATAAGTGTTGATTTTGTATTTTAATAAAAAAATTCTGAAATAAATATTTTTTCCAGAAATTTTTACTTTTTTCGGAGTAAGTGTTGACTCTACATTTTAATAAAAAATTTCGGAAAAATATTTTTTTTGAAAAAATAATTTTGCCATGCTGGATTGCTTAGGTGGATGACCATGTAAGCAAATCTAATCCAGTTGGACTGTCATGTCAGCTTCAACGGCAAGACTAACAATTTAAAGGGCATTTGTGGTCCAAAAATAGACGACAGGGATATTTTTAGTACCAAAAACAAACGAAGAATTTTTTTAAGCTATTTCAAATAGTTCAAAGATATTTTTGGCCATTTATCGTACGATATTGTTTCGTATCTCCTTAATTGAAGATACTTTTGAATCGTGACACTAAATGACATATTTATTTAGACTTCTATTTTCAGCACTTTCTTACCAAAATAGCCTATATATTTTTGTATAAGATTATATTTATTTATTATCTAAGAAATAGCAAATGGCTTTTTGGTCGACTACAGAATTTAGTGAATCGTAAAAAGTTAAAGCAACATTTCTAAGGACCTTATCACTTTTATTTTTTATATTATTTATTTGTGCATTGAACTTATAATATGTATCCTGCAAAAAAATATAAAACAAAATTAATTCGATTGGTTATATTTCTAAAACTTTTGTAAACGATTTGTATTAAAGTCTTTTCTAACATAATTTGCTAATTTGTTTTCTCATAATTACAGTTAGTCAAGGGCTCCTTCCTATTATTATGAGACAAAAATAGGTTCATATTTCTTTATATTTGTTAGAAACATAGAATAAGTTAATTCTAACCCACAGGGAATTAACCTATCAATTATCGTTGTTAGACTCACTTGGTCCTTCGTAATCAACTTTTCAAAGATTATGAATATCAATTGTTGGTGGTTCTACTAACTAAAATTGAATGAAATTAATTAAACTAGAATATAACTATTGCTGGGTTGTAAACAAATGCGAGAAAGATCTAAGGTTATGGTTTCTCCTGTTGATAGAATCCCTTCTTGTATATTTCATATAGTTTGGCCTAATTATCTCTATCAATCATGAGCACTCTTGTTACCGTAAATCTCTCCCGAGTAATTACGACAATTTACTAGACACACTCTCCCGAGTTACGCTAGCTATCTTTTATTATAGCTCACTTTAGATTGCACCCAAGGTATCATTATCCCTAATCCAACCTTTAAACCCTCGGTTATGGATCCCTCTTATACTTTGAGAGTGATGTTGTTCAACAACTACCTAAATATGCACTCTTTCCCGAGTAGATACACACCAAATAGGCACAACTAATTGAGGGTCCTTCAATCAACTACAACAAGAACTTAGTTGAACAAATAGAGATTAAAACCAAGCAAACTATATTAATGTAACAAGATATTCATCTCAACAGGTTCCACCAAAACCTTAGACTAAATAAGTTAGCTACTCATAATTGTGCTAAAAACATCAATAGAAGAATTCATCAATAATGGTAAAAACACAAGGAAGAAAGATGAGATTTGATGCCCAATTGTCCTCCTTGCCTCTTGCCTTTGCTTTATTTGAACAAGACTCTAAACCTTGATAATCCTCTCATTTGGGCGAGTTGAACCTTATATAGGTTAAGTGAACTGTCCCAAGCTCTCAATTTTACCCCTGAAAGTAAAAAGTGTGCGAATTGGACTAGCGCGACCGCTACTGGCCGCACTAATGGCTAAGTGTACTGCCTCTGATCGCTGGGCTAGCGCGGTCGCTCTACTGGACGCGCTAAGGCCGCGCTAATGGGACTTCATTCTGCCTCAAACACCTGGACTAGTGCAGTCGCGCTAGTGGACGCGCTATGGCCGCGCTAGTGGACGCGCTATGGCCGCGCTAGTGGACGCGCTATGGCCGCGCTAGTGGACTAGTAGTCTGCCTTAGCGATTTTCTTCCTTCTTTTCACACGCTAGAAACTCCAAGGGGCCTTTATCTTTCAATTTGTCTCCAAACACCATCCTAGGTCCTCATAAGCACACTTTGCTCCTGCTAAACATAAAATCCACAATTAGAGCCATTTTAACATCATTTAACATTTCTAAGACAGTGAAGCATCATTAAGTTGGAGTATAAATATATGCTAAACTACGTGAATTTAGCCTATTTTCAACACCTCACACTTAAATCATTGCTAGTCCTCGAGCAATCCACCCTACTCTACGAAGGTCCTTTCATCAAGTATTTCCCTAATGTGTCACACCACGAACATATTACAAGAGTTGTACCTAGAAATGTAACATACATGCCTCAAGAGTTGACTCTCACATTCCATGCAATATTCTTAATTCCTCAAAGTACTCTACACAGAGTTCAAGACTTACCTTTCCATCATGAATCAAGTGCCCTCACATCAAACACAAGAGTAGTTCCACAAGAATAATATTAAGAACAAGTAGGAACTCAAAGAGAAAGAATTTACTCACTCTTGGAAAGAACATTCATATGCCACAAAAATGCATCATAGGCTTGCCTGTAGTGTAATACTCTACTAATCAAGCCCATTCAATCTAAGATTAATTAGGTCTTCATTTGGTTGTAATGTAGGCTAAGGGACGGGTAGGATATATTTAGATATAGTGACTAACCTCCCTAAGCACTTTTAATACATTTACTTTCGCTTTCAGACCATATCCATGTCGGGCCGGACATTCCACCACACTTTTCTTTATATTACCCCCAAATTTACTTAGGTGTAATTATATCACTTCACTATCAAGGACTGTATTTATTCATTGTCCTTTTCTCTTCTTCTTTTTTCAAGTGGCGCTTATTCTTTCATTTTTTTCAAAACTTTACACATTTCTTTATATTTCTTTGATTCCACTCAAATACAAAATCACCACCCCACACTTTGACTTTTACATGTTCTCTAACAATTCAAGTGCTCATGAGAGGTAAAAGGTTTAAACAGATGGCCATTCAAACAATTGGGTAAGGTTTGTAATGTGGTTGCCAAAGAAACATGCTTGTAAGCTCAAAGGGGTTAACTATGATAGATTACAATCAGGTGGGTATACTTTATATCTGGCTTAACAAAGAAATGCCTATATCACTTCTAAAACTGAACGAAGCTACTATTTCGCTTTGCAAACACACAGGGCAAGTTATAGGCATCGAACGTGGAGCATAGAATACAATGCAATACACCTTACACACATATGGAACATGACTCACTCCAGATTGGTTTATCAAGACACTCTCATCGAGTTTTCAAGTTAGTTACAACATACAAATTTAACGCATTCCACAAGAATCAACAACTGAGCCTAAGCGTCACATTCTAGGGTCTTTTGTGTTCGGGTGTAACAACACTAAGGGATTCTTTTCCTATTTCAGATTATCGCCCAAAAACACCTAACAACTAAAAAAACAAAATAATAAAAAACTAACTACACCCGGTTCAACCAAAACCCTTGGAAAAGAACCGCGGTCAAAAGAAAAACCAAGGGGGAGTTACTACACTGCCTAAACAAATCTTTTTTTGTGTGTGTTCGACTTAGACCCTCAAGAACCCTGTCGAATGAGATCCATCATCGGGACAAGTCGACTTAACTCATTACAACAAGAAGATACTTAAAACAACAAGAACAAAAGCAAACAAAATTCCAAAGAAAATAAAGGAAAACAACTAACAATGACGTTCCTACATGTATACATATACAATGAATTATTCCCCCACCCCACACTTAAAAATGAAGACATGTCCTCATGGAAAGCAAAATAATGCAAAGTGAGGTAGAGAAACTTCCCTGAAGGATCAATCCTGGTCAGAGACTGTTCCTGGGTCCAAACGACAAGCACGACCCAGGGCCCGCAGCCAGCCCATGATTTTCTTCTCTGATTTAACCTGTTGGGCAGCCACTGCATCAATATGTGTACCCAAGTCGGCGACCAAGGTGCGCAGCTCAGCCATGTCCTGTTCCAGAGTGTCCAACCTATAACTCCGACGGGCTCTAGATGGGCCTGCAACATCAGTAGCCTGGTCATGAGTGGGCATTTCCTCTCCCTTTTCTACTTGCTCCTCCTCCTCCTCCTCCTCAGACTCATCCTCCTCGTCATCACCACCAGTCTCCACCGCGTCTTTTCCAGTGGTAACCTTGTCTGCTCGGAAGGCGTATTCTTTCGGCACTCTGCTATCTGCCGCCAAATTTCCCGGCACCCCTGCTGCAAGGCATAATCTAGTGATGAGAGAGGGGAAGAAGAAGACATACCTCTTAACTTGGCAGCGAACAAACATCTCCTCGTGTATTAGCTTGGCCACGTCAAATATGCGGCCCGTCATGAAGCACCAGATCAAACACGCACGAGGAACATTCACCTCCGAGGTGTTATTTGACGGGATCAGGTGGTTATTGATCAGATAGAGCCAATACTTCACTTCAAAAGTGAGTGTCGATGAGTGAAACTTTTGCCCGTACTTATACCACTAAATCTCCTTGCCCAGGGCACAGATGATCGGAAGGAATCCCGTACACTGAGTAAGCGTGGACCATACGCCTCATAGCTGTTGTCCGTCTCGGCTACAGGACCTGGCAGCCGGTAAGCCCTTCGAATGGATTCCACAGAGGCGTCCATCGGCTTCTTCCTCACGGTTACCACATAATTCATGTGCTACAGACTGTTTGCACAAAACTCTCTTACTACCATCGCATTTGCAGCGTCTGGCTCCTCAAAGAACACATCCAACCGACGCTGCATAAGCTCAGTGCACATCCTTGGGCAGTCACGCCGGAGGGAGTCCGTATCTATGCCACGTTCAGGTATGGCCACCTTCGATTCCTTCGCATCAAACCTGTCCTTGGCCTTAGCTGATACAAATTTGTTGCTATTGAAAGGCCTAGTGTCAGGTGCTCCTCTTTCTCGTCTTCCAGAGGAAGAACTTGCTTGTCTGCCGGAGGAAAATCTGGTGGCTTGACGCTTCCGAGAGGGTGACATTGTACCTACAATAAGGACATTATTAGCGCAGCATAACTAGGTGACCCAAATGTGGTTACTCAGACCTCACCTTACAATTGGTCACAATAATTTCCCTTTAGTGGGGCATTTACACAAACACTTGGTGGGCATTATTCACCGGAGCCCCCAATTAATCAAGTTGAAACTTCAATCACCACCACAATTTCCCAAACTTCACCCAACTAAATCAAGGCATACAACACCCCCAAATACCATCAGCCACAAGTACTACACATACACTACCAATTACTTCTACTAAACAAGAAGAAAAACTACTACTTTCAACAATGGAAAAGGAAAAAAACTACAAAAATAAAAAAAATTAGTAAAGAAAACACATACTTGTATGTTAAAGGAGTGATAAGTGGAGAATTAGGTTATGGTTGGAGTGAGAAAGAGAATTGGGGCGTGTGAGGACTTGGCTATGGGTGGGAAGAGTATTCTTAGAAGAAGAAGAGTAGTAGTAGAAGAAGAAGAAGAAGAAGGGCTTTAGGAGAAGAAAGGGGGAGTGTAACGGGTGTGGGAGACGTGGGGGAGGTGGGTTAGGTTTGGGTAATTAGAAAAATTAAAGGCCAAAAAAAATAATAAAAAAATAATACAAAACTTACCTGGTCAGTAGCGGTCGCGCTAGTGGAGACCGAAAAGTTAGCCATATGCACGGCCACTAGCACGCCCGCGCTAGTGGCGTCGAGAAGAGACAGAAAAGTATGCCATATGCGCGGCCACTAGAGCGCCTGCGCTAGTGGCTTTGGGACGAGGCAATGCACTAGGCCATTAACGCGCTCAGTAGAGCGGTCGCGCTACCCCAGGCCTCAAAATACTTCACTTTTTTTTTTTACTTTTTCCTTGGAGTGGATTGAGTCTACTGTCGCCCGCGCACACCTGTATATGTTAGTACTTACAACAATTCAACTACTCATCCCCTACACTATAAACATTACACATTGGGTTGCCTCCTAACCAGCGCCTTAGTTAATGTCGTGGCATGACAATTACAATAAATCAATGGGTTGCCTCCCATGAAGCGCTTGATTTAAAGTCACGGCACGACACAGAATAAGCACATTTAAGGCTCGCTCGACCTCTGAGGTTCAGTAAGATGCATGATAGACACTTCCTAGTTCTCGTCCATACCCACATACGGTTTCAATCTATGCCCATTAACTCTGAAGGTGTGGGAATCTTTTTCAGAAGCAATCTCTACAACACCTGAGGGAAAAATTTTGACCACACAAAATGGTCCAGACCATCGGGACTTGAGTTTACCCGAAAATAGTCTTAATCTTGAGTTATAGAGCAGCACCATATCTGCGGGTTTGAATTTTCGATCCATAATGTTCTTATCGTGTAACCTCTTTATTTTTCCTTGTACAGACTCGTGCTTTCAAAGGCAAGATACCTGAATTCATCTAGCTCATGTAGTTTGGTGACTCGACTTGTGCCCGCAGCATCAAGATCCATATTTAACTGTTTCAGTGCCCACCAAGCTCGATGTTCCAGTTCTACCGGCAGGTGACATGCCTTCCTGAACACTAACTTTTGCGGTGACATACCAATTGGCGTTTGAATGCAGTTCTGTAGGCCCAAAGTGCGTCATCTAGCTTTTTCGCGCAATCAGTTATTGTGGCGTTCACAGTTTTAGTCAGCACACTCTTTATTTATCGATTTGACACCTCAACCTGTCCACTTGTCTGAGGGTGATATGGGGTTTCCACCTTGTGGCGCACATCATACTTTGCTAACATGTTCTCGAAGGCACGATTGCAGAAATGGGTGCCTCTGTCACTGATGATGGCCCTTGGGATCCCAAAGCGGGTAAATATATTCTTCTTCAAGAACTCCACCACCACTCGTGCATCATTGGTGGGGAGTGTTGTAGCTTCCACCCATTTGGACACATAGTCTACAGCAACAAGTATGTACTTATTGCCATAGGAGCTGACAAAGGGACCTATGAAGTCAATCCCCCATACATCAAACACCTCAACCTCTTGAATCAGGTCCATGGGCATCTCATGACAACTGGATATGTTCCCCGTCCTTTGACATTCATCACATTCCTTCACCCATCGGTGTGCATCTTTGAACACAGTTGGCCAGTGAATCCGGCCTATAGAACTTTAGCCGATGTTCTGACTCCTCCAAAATTCCCTCCATACGTTGATGCGTGACATGCCTGCAAAACAGAACATTGCTCTATCTCGGGGACGCACCTCCGGATCATATTGTCAATACAAATTCTAAACAGGTAAGGTTCATCCCAATAATAATTGTGGCAGTCACAATAGAACTTTTTCGTTTGAACATATGAGAGTTCATATGGCTCTATACCACTTGCCAGGTAATTTGCAATGTTTGCATACCATGGCACTTTCTCCATGCTTGTGGCGAGTAGCTGCTCATCTGGAAAGGTTTCCAGAATATCCTCTGCTTCCACTGCATTTTCAGCTCCTTCAAGTCGCGACAGATGATCCATGACTTGATTCTCCGTGCCCTTACGGTCACGGATCTCTAGATCGAATTCTTGCAGTAGCAGCACCCAACGAATCAGGCGCGGCTCGGATTCCTTCTTCTCAATCAAATACCTGAGGGCAACATGGTCAGTGTAAACAATCACCTTAGAGCCGATCAGGTATGATTTGAACTTATCGAAAGCAAACACCACTGACAGCATCTCTTTTTCGGTCACAGTGTAGTTCAGCTGAGCTCCACTCAATGTCCTACTCATGTAGTAAATTGGGTGCATTATCTTTTCCTTCCGTTGTCCCAGCACTGCTCCCACTGTGTAGTCACTAGCATCACACATGGGATCAAATGGTTGCACCCAGTCGGGGGCAACAATGATTGGGTGTCGTGACTAACCTCTTTTTCAGATCCTCAAAATCTACCCTGCAATCATTAGAAAACACAAAAGGGTTATCTTTTTCGAGCAACTTACACATGGGGTTGGCGATTTTGGAGAAGTCTCTGATGAAACGCCGGTAAAACCCGGCATGCCCAAGGAAGCTCCTTATTGCTTTAACCGACGTGGGAGGTGGGAGCTTTGCTATAACATCAACTTTAGCACGATCCACCTCAATTACTTTGCTTGACACCAAGTGCCCCAAGACTATCCCCTCTTGTACCATGAAATGGCACTTCTCCCAATTAAGCACAAGGTTCGTCTCAATACACTGCTTCAGTACTCGGGTCAGATTTTCTAAGCACTCATCGAATGAATTTCCCATCACTGAGAAACCATCCATGAACACCTCCATTATATCCTTGACCATGTCAGTGAATATGGCCATCATGCACCTTTGAAATGTGGCGGGTGCATTGCATAAGCCAAAGGGCATCCTTCTGAAGGAAAAAATCTCGTAGGGACATGTGAATGAGGTCTTTTCTCTGTCTTCCGGGGCAATGGAAATTTGGTTGTACCCCGAGTACCCATCCAGAAAAAAAAAGTGAGACCTCCCTGCCAGTCTGTCGAGTATCTAATCGATGAAGGGAAGTGGGAAGTGATCTTTTCGGGTGGCTAGATGCAACTTTCTGTAGTCCATGAAAATTCTCCAGCCCGTGACGGTTCTTGTAGATATTAGCTCTTCATTTTTTAACACCGTCATGCCACCCTTCTTAGGAACAGATTGCACCGGGCTAACCCAGTTGCTGTCAGAGATGGGAAAAATGATTCCCGTATCTAACCACTTTATAATTTCCTTCTTCACCACTTCCTTCATGTTTGGGTTCAACCGCCTTTGGTGTTCCCTGGAAGGTTTGTGCCCCTCTTCCAGCAGAATTTTGTGCATACAGTATGCCGGGCTGATCCCATTTATGTCTGCCATGGTCCACCCAATGGCAGTCTTACACTCAGTGAGTACCTGTAAGAGTTGTTTTGCCTGCACATCTAACAAACTGGATGAGATAATAACAGGTAAAGTAGAGTTGGGTCCTAGAAACGCGTACCTGAGATGGGCTGGCAATGGCTTCAATTCCAGCTTTGGTGGTTCTTCAACCGACGACTTGGCTGGTGGAGTCTCTCTCTTTTCTAAGTGTAGGGGCTCGAATTCCAGTGACCTCGGCCACACGCCTTTGCCCTCAAGAGCCAACACCCATTCTGCCAATTCCTCCCCATTTACCTCATCCAATTTCATCAAACATGCAGCAAAGGGGTCCTCAATAGTCAAGGAATCATCATCTTCCTCCAGTATCACATCCACGACATCAATAAGAGAACAATTGGCGAATTCACTTGGACGCCTCATGGATTTCTGCACATTAAATGTGATTTCCTCGTCGTTCAACCTCATCTTGAGCTCCCCAATTTCACAATCAATGAGGGCTCGCCCTATGGACAAGAATGGCCTTCCCAAAATTATGGGAATCTCCTCATCCACTATGCAGTCCAGTATCACAAAATCTACAGGGAACACAAACTTCCCTACCTGCACCAATACGTCCGTCCTGTCTGCCAGCTACAATAACATAGAGGTTGGTCTAGCTCTACCAATCCCCAACCTCTTGTAGATGTCCAGGGGCATAAGATTAATGCTGGCCCCTAATCCCAAAGTGCGTTTGCAAAGGTAAAGTTACCAATGGTGCAGGGAATGGTGAAACTCTCTGGATCAGACAACTTTTTCGCAATTTGTCGGGTCACAATGGCACTGCAGGTCTGAGTAAGAGTCACAGTGGCCAAGTCTTGGAAGTCGAATTTTTGGGACATCAAGTCTTTCATCATTTTGGCATAACCAGGCATCTCCTTCAGAGCATCAATCAAAGGAATATTTACCTGTACTTGTTTCAACATATCCAATAACTTTTTATACTGCTCATTTTTCTGGTACTTGGCCAGCCCCTATGGAATGGTGCTGGAGGTCTCTTCTTCCCAGTGATTTGGGATTTTTCTTTGTCATACACTACCTCTATCACCTGTTCCTGGGCTGTCTAAGCTTCTTTCTCAGCCTCAACTTGCCTGTTGGGTTCTCCCTGGGCAGGCTGCACTGTCACCTCAGTTAATTTTGTTGAATCATCAATTTCAATAGGCACCGGTACCAGTGTCTCAGCCTGTCTGCTTTCTCGAGCTCTTTCCTGCTCCAAGTCTAAGTCCCTTCCATTTCATAAACTCACCGCCATCAGCTGCTTTGGACCCTGATCTTTAGGATTTACCTAAGTGTCTGCAAGCAATGTCCCAAGAGGACGATTATTCAAAGACATCGAGATCTGCCCATTTGCACTTCAATGTTTTTTATAGCTGACTCATGTGCATCTACTCTCTCACTTATTTTGCAGTTGACCCAATAACCTACTGCATCATTACTTCAAGTCTGGAAAACCCATCTTCCTGTCTCCCACCATGTTGTTGCTGAGGGGGGTTATAAGCCTGTTGCTGATTCTGATTCTGATTATTGTACCCTTGTGGCCTTTTGGTAAAGCTCCACATTACCATGAGGTTGAATGGCTCCCATGTTTCCACTGTTGTGTTGCTGCTGAACTGGCCTGTATGGTTGATTTTGCTGGCCCCAGTTCTGTCCACGCTGTCGCTGGCCCCCATAATTCAACACATAGTTTATATTTTCAGGGTAGTGATGATGATCACATTCATCATTCCACTGATTACCAAGTGGTTGACTCATGCAAGATGTGCATAATCCCACATTGGTTGTATCCACAATATGTAATTGCTGCTTTTATCCTGACTCCTCCACCTTTTTGGTGAGTATGCTCATCTGTGTCATCAAGGTGGCCATATTTTCAGCAAGAGTGTTGGATGGATCTAAGGCCACTGAGTGAACTACTGGAGTAATGGGTGCATTCCTGGTTGTCCACCCCGAATTCTGCGCCATTTTATCAAGCAGGATCTGGCTTTCTCTTCAAGTTTCGCTCAAGAATGCTCCACCAGCTGAAGCATCTACATTTGCCTTTACACTATCCGCCAGGCCCATATAGAAAAGTTGCCCCAACATCTTCTCTGGAATACCATGGTGCGGGCAGATAACCAACATTCTTTTAAATGGTTCCCATGTTCCTGCAATGTTTCCGTTGGCTTATGTCTGAAGCTCAAGATTTCATCAATTTGTTGAGCTGTCTTGTTGGGTGGATGAAATTTGTTCACGAACTGCTTAACTAGCTCCTCCCATGTGGTAATGGAATTAATGGGGAGTGAGTTTACCAAGTCTGGGCTGCTCCTGCCACTGAGAATGGAAACAACAACAATTTTATTGCTTCCTGAGTAATGTTTGGCTGCCTTTGAGTTTTGCAAATGGACAGGAAATTCTTCAAATGCTGTTGGGGATCCTCAATGTATGACCCTGAAAATAGTCCCTTTTTTCTGCAGCAAGTGTAGCATATTGTTTGTAATCTGAAAGGACTCAGCCTGTATCTGAGGGACTACTATCGCAGTGGCCAAACTCTCCGTCATGAGTTGTGCCCAGTCATATAAAGGAGCCTCTGACACAAGAGGCGCCACAACCTGCGCATCTGGGTAAACCACATCTTCCCCATTGTTATTCCTATTGTTTAGATCTTCCATGTCGGGTTCAGGTTGTTCAAATGATGGTTGTTGTTTGCTTTTCCGGTTGGCCCGGTTCATGGCCTTGAAAACTTTCTCTGGGTCTGATAACGCTTCAAATACTTCACCAGTTCTCGATGAGTTTCTCGGCATGCACATGTACAACCAAGTTAGCAAACATTAAAATTTCAATGTATAGATGAAAATTGACTACACTTAAGAATTTTGTATTTCTTCCAACTGTAATTGATAACATCGTTAAGTTCCCCGGCAACGGCGCCAAAACATGATCTCTCCCAACTATGTATTATAACAAGACTAAGCGGACGTTACAAATATAATTTGAGTATTTCGCCCAGAGTCGAATCCCACGGGGAATTAACCTATCAATTATTGTTGTTAGACTCACTCGATTCTTCGTAATCAACTTCCCAAAGATTATGAATATCTATTGTTGGTGTTTCTACTAACTAAAACTGAATGAAATTAATTAAACTAGAATATAACTATTGCTGGGTTGTAAACAAATGCGAGAAAGATTTAAGGTTATGGTTTCCCCTGTTGATGGTATCCCTTTTTGTATATTTCATATAGTTTGGCCTAATTATCTCTATCAATCATGAGCATTCTTGTTACCGTAAATCTCTCCAGAGTAATTACGACAATTTAGTAGACGCACTCTCTCGAGTTACGCTAGCTATCTTTTATTATAGCTCACTTTAGATCGCACCCAAGGTATCGTTATCCCTAATCCAACCTTTAAACCCTCGGTTATGGATCCCTCCTATACTTTAGGAGTGGTGTTGTTCAATAACTACCTAAATATGCACTCTCTCCCGAGTAGATACACACTAAATAGGCACAGCTGATTGAGGGCCCTTCAATCAACTACAACAAGAACTTAGTTGAACAAATAGAGATTGAAACCAAGCAAACTATATTAATATAACAAGATATTCATCCTCAATAGGTTCCACCAAAACCTTAGACTAAATAAGTTAGCTACTCATAATTGTGCTAAAAACAACAATAGAAGAATTCATCAATAATGGTAAAAACACAAGGAAGAAAGATGAGATTTGATGTCCAATTGTCCTCCTTGACTCTTGCCTTTGCTTTCTTTGAACAAGACTTTAAACCTTGATAATCCTCTCTTTTGGGCGAGTTGAACCTTATATAGGTTAAGTGGAATTGTCCCAAGCTTCCAATTTTACCCCTGAAAATAACGTGTGCGAACTGGACTAGCACGGCCGCGCTAGTGAACGCGCTACTGGCCGTGCTAATGGCTAAGT
The DNA here is from genome assembly GCA_005239505.1 of Nicotiana paniculata. Taxonomy (NCBI): domain Eukaryota; kingdom Viridiplantae; phylum Streptophyta; class Magnoliopsida; order Solanales; family Solanaceae; genus Nicotiana; species Nicotiana paniculata. The sequence continues at coordinate 5,676 of ML366324.1, read as the reverse complement.
GTACTGCCTCTGATCGCTGGGCTAGTGCGGTCGCGCTACTGGGCGCGCTAAGGCCGCGCTAATGGGACTTCAGTCTGCCTCAAACACCTGGACTAGCGCGGCCGCGCTAGTGGACTAGTAGTATGCCTTAGTCATTTTCTTCCTTCTTTTCACACGCTAGAAACTCCAAGGGCCTTTCTCCTTCAATTTGGCTCCAAACACCATCCTAGGTCCGCATAAGCACACTTTGCTCCTGCGAAACGTAAAATTCACAATTAAAGCCATTTTAACATCATTTAACATTCCTAAGACAGTGAAACATCATTAAGTTGGAGTATAAATATATGCTAAACTACGTGAATTTAGCCTATTATCAGGGTTCACACCGGATAAAATAGTCATTTGATTAATTTTCTATTATTTAGGAATAGTTACTTAATTAATTCCCTACTATTTAGGAATAATCTTTAATTAGTTACATGCTATTTAGGAGTAGTCGTTTAATTAGTTTTCTAATATTTATAACATTAATTATTCTCTTGGTTTTAGAATTTCAAGCACATACATTATGATAACTTTTCGTAATTACACACGACGAAAGTTTATGTTCAAGGAGCATTATTAAATTTCTCCTTTTAGATTTAGGAGGGTTTTTAATTAATAAGATTTGACTAATTTATACACACTACGAAAGTATCGGTACTTTCAAATACATTTAGATTTAAGAGTATTTCAGTTGAATCTTTTTTTTAGTTAATAAAATTTTGAAATACACCAGGAAAGTTTTGGTTTAACCTTTTGGCAAGTAATCTTTTCATAAATATATCCGGTAAAAACGAACTTTGTACTTCTTTTTAGTTTAAGAGTCTTTATTTGTTAATAATTTTTTACACAATTTTATATACTCAAATACTTCTGTAAAAGAACCTACAGTTACATCTTTTCATCGTCAAAATTGACTTTGTTCGAGCAGCAATTACAAAATTAAATGTTTCTCGTTTCCTTTGACGAGCAAAAATTAAATTTGTATTGGTAGTTAATTTTGCATTCACGTCATTATATTAGTAGTTGAATTTTCTTTGATATGTTTGTAAACTTTGTATTTGTATTAATAGCAGTTAAATTTTGTATTCACGTATTCAACCAATATATCTTTATTTTAGTTTTCTTGATTGTGAACTTTGGTTAAATAGTTGCTTTTTTGTATTAGATTGTGTATTTAAGTCTAAGTTAAGTAAAAGAAAAATATCTTTCCAAAAAGGAATCAAAATAGTTTTCGATTATACCTTATTAAAAAGGAAATTCTAACTTTTGTTATGGGGAAACTTTTCGGCAAATTTGCTGATTATCAAACAAAAGTAGGAACTTTTCGTTTTGAATTGTAGAAAACTTTTTGGCAAAATCTCCGATTATCAAACAAAAGTGTTAGGAACTTTTCTTTTACCTCTTTTTATTTATACATATATGAAAATAAAGCCCAAAAGGAAAGTTACTGTCACGCCCCAAACCTGGGCCTGGACGTAACACGATATTCGGTGCCTGACTATATGTGACCGAGTGTCACAATCCAAATTCCTAACCTTAGAGATAGTGATGACGCCTAACATCACACTTGCTAGGCAAGTCAATGTTAGAATTCGAGTAGCTAATTTCCTTTGATTATTTTCTTAAGCATCAATAAATAAATTTGAAGTAAACTTAATTTAAATAATTTTTAAAGATAAAATAATAAACAATTGAATAAAAACGAACCACGAACTAATCATATAATAAATCTAGAACTACCCAGAGTTTGGTATCACAATTCACGAACTACTAAAGAATACTACAAACACTGGGCTGAAAGAAATAGTGTAACTGTTCTGAATATACTAAAACACTTTTATAAAAATAGGAGAAGAATCTCGGGATCTGCGAACGCCGGCAGATATACCTCGTGTCTTCGAATAAATAGATGGTTGTTCTAAAAATCTCTACTGCTGGCTAGTACCTGGATCTGCACAAAAGAGTGCAGAGTGTAGTATTAGTACAACCGACCCCATGTACTGAGTAAGTGTCGAGCCTAACCTCAACGAAGTAGTGACGAGGCTACGGCAGGGCATTAACAACATATAACCTGTGAGAATAATATATACAATAAAATAATTCTACACGAACAAGAAAAATATAACAGATACAATAAATATAAAGCAAGAAGAAAATCTAAACAAATAATTAAGTACTACAACAACAATAAAATAACTCAGCCGCCTTTTCCAGGCCTTAGATATAACCAACTCTCAAATAAGTTTCAAGTTTCCAAATTTTAACTTTAAATAAAAGTAGTGCCAAAATATGAAAAATAGTAAGTTTTCAAATCTTTGTTTTTCTTTGAAAATCAGTAAAAATATAAATGTCCTCCCTTATCGCTCCTTGTTGCGGCGTGCAACCCGCTCCCACCTGTCCACCCTTATTGCTCCTTCCTAAATATATCAGCATTATTACTCCTGTTGTGGCGTGCAACCCGATCCCACATGTCCACCCTTATCACTCCTTGTTGCGGCGTGCAACCCGCTCCCACCAGACATATCATATCAATTTATTCATAATTTCACAATTCAAGTCAAAGCCTTTCAGAATATTTATGTCTCGACAATTGTAAACAGAACAAGTTTCACTTTAAATAACAGTAAAAGTAGAATATGAAATAATTACAATAAAACAATGAGTGTTCCAGCCTTAATTTTATGAACAGTAAAACATGCATATTCTCCCTTATCATTGTCTTGTTGCGGCGTCCAACCCGATCCTACCTATTCACAATATCACAATCAATTTGTTCACCCGTATCACAATCAATTATCCACCCTTATCGCAGCCCCCTTATCACAATCAATTTTGTTTATTCATCAAAAACATTCACAGTTCAGGCCAAGCCTTTCACAACACTTTTATTTCAACAATTGCAAACAGGAAACAGTATAGCTTGTAAGCTTCAACCAATATCATTTTACAATAAAACCAACTAGAATATATGCAAACACCGTAACATTGTCAACCCAGCTCAATCTTTATGTACTATGATAGAATCAAGAGAACAACCAACACTTTTAACACACTTGCAACAACAATTGAAAATAATCGATTGAAATCAAATAGCCACGTAAACCTCAACAGTCCTAAGACAATTAAACTGCAATTCTCATAACTTCCTCAATATTATCAAAAATGAAAGCAACAGGAACATAAATATATATATGTGCCTCGTAGAAACAATGCCAAACTACTCAACCATTTTGTACCACAAGGGAACCAAATAAACAACCAATACTCTTTCCAAAATAACCACAACAATATTTAACAACAACTGAATAAGGCCAAGTAATCGTAGAAACAATAATGAACATAGAACAATTAAGCCAGGAATCAATTAACTTGGGAACGAGGAAGGGATCATGTTTAAAAGACCATTTGGTGGTGCATAGATACTCGTCACCTCACCTATACACCACACACATGCCTTTCATATAGCAAACAATTGGGGACTCCTATTTCCTCAAGTCAAAGTTAGACCAAATACTTACCTCAAATTTGTAGGTCACTCACTGCTCAATTATAGCTTTTAACTTTGAATTCACCTCCAATACACTCGAATATAACCATAATTAACTTAATATCATTGATTAATATTAAAGGAACTAACTTTACTGAAAATTATAATATTTTTTAAGTTTTCTCAAAAAAGGTAAAAACCCGACCCCGGGCCCGCTTGGTTTAAACTCGGGGTTCGGACTACATTACGTTTACCCATTCACCTACGAACCCAAATATACAATTAGTTTCAAAATCTGACATCAATTCGAGATAAAGATTCGATTTTTATAAAATTCCCTAATTCTACCCAAAACCTCACTTTTTACCATGAATTTTTTTAGTTTTTTTAATTTAAAAGTGATGAAAAATAATGAGTAATTGAAAGAGTAAAGTTTAGAATTGATTACCTATGACTTGGGGTGATATTTGGTGAATAAATTCATTCCTAGGGCTGTGGGGTTCGAAAATTTGAAGAAGAAAAAGTCTGCCCGTTTTATATATATTTTTCTGCCAGCTATTCTGCATCGTTTATCATGTCAAATGATCCCGAAACTCGATTTTTATGTCTTCAGTGGATTCCTTGTAAAATTCTAGTCAAGTTAGGCTTTTGAATCACTCAATTTGACCTTATAATAAAGGAGATTTGCAGGTTTTAATATTTGCAAATAATGCAGATTTTTAATACGCCGTTAGTGATAATTTCGTAATTAACCTGAAAAATTTGGCAACCTTAGTAAAATGACCATAAAATCCTCATACGTTGTCCAAATTCGATGATTCTTTTTACGACGGGTCCGTAATTACGATATGGATCTAATACTTCATTCAAAATAGAAATCGGAACTCATTTGTTCAATGTGATATCATTTATTCTTGAAGAAAAGACATCGAAGCATAAGAAAGAACGAGCGCAACACAACCCAAACTTATTTGAAACACACCCGAGCCCTCGGGGATCTAAACCAAACATGCACGCAAGTTTAAAATCATCATACAGACTTGCTCGTGCGATCAAATCATGAAAATATCATGTAAAACTATGAATTAAATCTCAAAACTCATTATTTTTCTCAAGAACACTTAAAGTTCACTATTTATCAACCGGATGTCCGAATCACGTCAAACGAACTCCGTTTTTCACCAAATTTCACAGGCAAGGCCTAAATATTATAACAAACCTTTATCGAGCTCCGGAACCACAATACTGGCCCGATACCAACGGTTTCAAACATAAATTCCTTTTTTTATTTCATTAATATTTCAGCAAAATAATTTCTTTCAAAAATTGATTTCTAAGGCTTGGGACCTCGGAAATCATTTTCGGACATACGCCCGAGTCCCATATTTTATTGCGGACCTCCTGGGATCGTCGGAACACGGATCCGGGTCCGTTTACTAAAAAAGTTGACCAAATTCAGTTTTAATAAAATTTTAACTCTAGAAATTACTATTTCTCATATTTTACATAAAAGCTTTCCGATTTCACGCCCGAACTGCGCACGCAAATTGAGATATTTAAAAATAACCTTTTTAGAGCTATTAAGCCTAGAACGGAGTCTAATTTCACAGAATGACCCCTTGGGTCATCACAATCTCCACCTCTAAAATAAACGTTCGTCCTCGAACGGACATAGAAAATTACCTGAAATGGCAAACATAACCGACCCTGCATCCTCAAAACACCATCATCTCCAACTGTAACCTGCTTGGCATCACCGTGCCGAACTATGTCCCTAAGGACCGCCAAATGTGGGTCATCATCATGTCGCTCCCGAATACGCTCAAATAGGGAAGACCGAGCGACTAGAAGCTAGAACACTACTGGGGGAAATATCCAACCTCACGAACTGCTTAGCCAATGTCTGAATGTTTGAAGCTAACAGTCTCTCACTAACTGGAATATACGCAGTTCCCCATACTCACTGCCTCTATTTTCTTAATAGTTGTTCATAGCCAATTATGGAATTATCAAACAGCTTCACGTTAGCAATAATCTCCTTTCAAAACTTCACAATACTGTTACGAGATGCGATTCATGAAGACCCCATAATTAGATACCCAACTTAACGTGTCTCATTTAACGCCACACGGGCGGCACATACCTCGTAGGTCAAAGCTCAATAA
>ML366318.1:0-47612 GCA_005239505.1 Nicotiana paniculata | reverse complement strand
ACAGCTCAATACATTCTCCTAACAAGTCCTTGGGCAATCCCCTCGGACTCAATGGTGGGATCACTCTCTCCTCATGGCGTCAAATTCGCGGATTATGGTATCATGATTACTCATTTTGAGAGTAAGGCTTGGAGAGAAAAATAACTCCCTAACTTGAGCTCTATCGCACGATTGTAGTATCAAAGAAGGGTGAAAATCCTAAATGTCCATGTAGCCCCTAATTATAGATATGGTTGACAACACACCGATAAGAAGGGCTCTACTAGACACGGTTCCGAGACATCCTAGGACACTTTAAAACCTTAGGCTCTGATACCAAGTTTGTCAGGCCCCAAAACCGAGGGACTCCGGCGCCTAACCAAATGAACCCGGTCAAGCGAACCTGATTTGCCTTTCCTACCCAAATCGTTTCCCTGCGTTTTTTGTAGCATAGATTATTCATATGAAATAGCAAGAGAAAATCAAAAACGTGGATTCACAACATAAAGTCCATTTTTCCTCTTTTAATGTTTTAACATTAGATCTTACCAAAACATACATACTAAATAAAACATTCCCAACAGGGGTCCACGATTACGAGTAAGTACAACAACTACCCAAAATATATTTACCACCCACATAGTGTCTACGGAGCCTCTAAGAGTATGGAGAAGAATACATAGACTTGCCGGTAATAAGGCCCCGACTATACCTCAAAAGAAATGACATAAACAAAATGGGTCAACATGAACTATACATAGCCCCGAGAGGAAGTGGGGCTCACCTAGACTGCTGAAGAGATCGAGGGAAGGCACCACTATCGACGATCAGCGCTACCTGCTAGGGAACCACCTATATCCATTTAAAAGATGTAACGCCCCTGGCAAAAGTGACGTTAGTACCATTGAATAGTACTAATATGTATGAAAAAACTTCACTCTAAGTAGAATCAAATAGTACACAAATAGAAGACAGTCATGGAAACCAAACAAATACTGCACGAAAATACAGAGAACACAAATGAGAGTTCATAGTTTCTTATTAAAATTGTTCTCCTGTTGCGGTGCGCAACCCAATCCTACAGGACAATCCACATTCCACCCTTATTTCTTCTGTTGCAGCGTGCAACCTGATCCCACCTTACAATTCACATTCCACCCTTATTTCTTCTGTTGCGGCGTGCAACCCGATCCCACCATACAATTCACATTCCACCCTTATTTCTTCTGTTGCGGCGTGCAACCCGATCCTACTGTACAATTCACATTCCACCCTTATTTATTCTGTTGCGGCGTGCAACCCGATACCACCTTACAATCATATTTGATAGCAACATCAACCAATCAATTCAATCAAAAGGATTTTCATCATCAAGAATATACATTCGTAACAACCAAATAACCATGTGAAATCAGGGGCACATTAATCTTTACCAAGCAGTGAGTCATATACGGCATACCATCAACATATAGTTCAATTAGATAAATCCACATTTCCTTTCCATTACTTGCTACAAAGTATTTAGCACTTAGATACATTCAACAATTTGATTCGTTATCATTTCTTTTATTTTGCAGCACATCCTCTCATACCAATGTATTCAACATTTAATGAGCCTTGCACATGATAGAATAAGCACAAAGAATCACCTTTTCACAATCTCAAGTAGCATGGTGACATGGTAATCAACTAAGGCATTCAGAGAACAGGATCCTTCACCTCATCACAATAGGAAAATCGATTCAAATACACTCAAGCCAGGAATTCATATCGAATGCTCGGACACTAACAAGGTGACTCTACAAAGATTAAAGTTAGCCATACATACCTCAAAGAGCTTTTCCTTAAGTTTATACAATACACCAAAACCTCTAGAAATAAAAATTTATAAGGAGATAACGGAAATGGATTAATAATTAGGAGGATTACCCATGGTGTAACTCTCTTAGGAATTTCATCAAACACCTAACATGTGAAGTAGACTACAAGCTTTTAAAATGGCAATTCCCTCTTCCCTCAACCAAATTTTAACATGAACTACCCAAATTAGTTCTTTAATATCACATATTACAACTTAGTCCCACATGCATGGACTATTTCTAACCCTCACAACATATTTGAACCCTTAACCTCTTGCATGAAATCTTTGGAAGTAGGACTTACCCAGATGAAGGACAATCTAAGGTTATCTTTCTTGATTCTTGAAGACTTGAGCAAGATTTGGGTGAGTATGAAGTTAGAACCCTTATTTCTATCTCTATATGCTCTCATATCTCTCTCAAATCAGTAGAAAATGACCCCAAATGAAGCCCCTAAACCTATTTATGAAAATGGGGTCGGGTTATAAAAATAGGAAAAATAAGCCTCTAAAACAGGGTCTGCGATCGCATACTGGACCACAAAAAAAGAATGTGGGCCGAAGAATGCATCGCGAAATAGGTTCCTAAAACTGGGCAACACTGGCCCAATTTGCAACAGATCTGCGATCACAGAGTCAAAAATGCGACAGAAATGCGATCACAGATTCAACACAGGATTGCATTTTTCCAGCTTTTGGTAATTTGATCATAACCTTGTGTAGGAGTGTCCAAATGACGAACAGTTTGAAGAGTTGGAAACTAGACTTGAAGACCTTTCATTTGTTAGGTTACTCATCACATAAATACCTTATATATATTTATATATGATCGTTCAAAGTGTGGACTAGTGCAAGTACCTTTGGAATTTTAGCCTATTATGAAATTTTCCCATTTGGCTTAGACTTAGGCTTATCCTCGGACCTCACATTACTTATTATATGACTAATACACTTATTCACCACATCAAATTCATTTACATCATATTTATAGCATATAAAATATTATAATTAGTCTATCTGACACCCCGAAATCCAATATTGCTTAGCAAAATTTTCCGAGGCCTTACAGTCAAAGAGGGAATGCTTAGAAAAATTAGCAGAATAGGGCAGCATGGACAAATGAAAATGTGTAGTTCAAGTGAAGGAAAATATTGGGAGACAGGAGTGGAGGAGTGTATCAGGTATGTCAACACAGGTACGACAAATAGAGGAACACTGTCCAGAATATGTAACAGAATTGGACAGTTTGAAGAATGGAGAGTAAGGGGAGTTGAATCAGATTTGGAGATACCAATAAAGGAAAACACAGAAGTATAAAAGTGTTACTCAATAAGAACAATGTCCAGAAAGTCTAGTCGAATTGGACATAAGGGAGTGGAATGGACTGGGACTCATTGGGACATAGGAAGCAAGGCAAGTGTTACCAATAGAATGAACAGAAATGATTCATTTCCCAGAATGTTTAATCGAATTGGGCAACATGGAATAGGGAAGTTAGAATCATTTGATCTAGGGGCTTCAGGACATCACAAATATAACACAAAACACTAGAAGATGGGGGAAATTCAGAAATAAGGAGGCAAGGAGATGCAGGGTAATTGAGACATCATGTGGTCAAGTTGTACAAATCCTTTGGGAGGAGTACAAGGAGAACACTTTTTACACTAACCTTGTTTTCTTTTTTGCAGGAAACGATATTGTACTCATACTTTGTCACTCACTATGATTTCCAAGGGTGGTATTAGCACTAGGTTCTCATTACCTTGAAGAAGGAAAGGTGACATGCATAAGTATGAGAAAGAAAAGATGGAAGAACAAGACCTCATGCATTGGAAAACACTCGTGGTGGAACTCAAAGACGGGCGCTGTTATGGTTGCATTACATAGTTATTGGCAACAAATTATGAAAATAACAGGGACATATTGGTACACAGCCATGGTGCAATATCAGTCTGTAACATATGAGATAACAATCACGTCAGTTATTCAAAAGATATACAATGAGGCATCTCATGAATATGGAAGCATAAACCTGGAAGCTGGATCGATATCAAAATTTAACTTGCATTCTTGGGCACATACGAGCTTATATGATGCAAATATGGCTCAACTATGGATTCACATTAGAACACAGTAGGAGGAATGCCAGTAAAAGAGCTCACGACAAATGCAATTGAAGAATGGCAACAATCAAGACAAAGTTAGTAAAATTCCATTTAAATGGACAATGCACCTTTGCATCATAAAGGTGCGACTTCATCAGGCATATTCATATGAAAGTACATGGACGAGTTCATTAAAGATCAATCAACAAATCACAAACCAAGAAGTGACACAAATACAGGAGTTTATGGCAGAGAAGAAGAAATGCAAACAAAATGGCTATGAATGCAAATTCTGGGCAATGGCTATTATTGGCAAGCATATGGACATTCACATCACTGGAATACACGGGCTAAGACTTAGATATATAAAATATGTTAGACATTATGTGATATCATTATTGAGTATCTTACTCAATTTTGATAATAGGTTGTATGTAGTTTCAATTTCTGTTTCGCACTTCTCTTAGGATTACATGACACTTTTACTGTTTTAATTTTATATAAATAAAAACTAGCCCTAGGCAACCCTTAGCGGATTGCAAAAAAAAAAAAAATTAACTAAACCCTAAACCCTGTTGTTGTTAAGCTAGACATGACAAAGGCGTATGATAGATTATCATGGTTGTTTTTGACTAAAATGTTAAGAAAACTTGGATTTTCAGAGATGTTTATTGGGATGATATATGATATTGTGGGAAATAATTGGTACTCTATACTGATTAATGGACAGCCTTATGGCTTCTTTAAGTCATCTAGGGGTGTTAAACAAGGTGGTCCACTTTCTCCTACTCTGTTTATTTTGGCAGCAGAAGCTCTCTCAAGAGGATTAAATTTTTTACATTTAAATCCATACTTTCAAGGTTTTGGTTTGCCTAAGTGGAGTCCAAAAATAAACCATCTTGTGTATGCGGACGATACAGTTATATTCTCATCCTCTGATGCAACATCCCTAACGCTTATAATGGAGGTATTACACGCATATGAGAATACTTCAGGACAGCTTGTTAACAAGCCCAAATCTGTTGTGTATATGCATCATTTGACTGATGTTGAAGTGGTAGAAAAAGTCGAGCACATCTCTGTCATAGGAAGACAGGATTTCCCATTCGTATACCTTGGGTGTCCCATCTTTTATGCTCGAAGAAAAATGGATTACTATCAAGGTCTAATCTCTAAGGTCCTCGACAAGCTTTAGAGTTGGAAAGGTAAACTTCTTTCTATTGGGGGTAGGGCAGTTTTGATAGCTAATGTGTTACAGAGTATGCCAATCCATCTTTTGCATGTTTGAAATCCTCCAAATTATGTGATAAATAAGCTGCACAAGATATTTGCAAAATTCTTTTGGTGCAGCTCAGTAGGTGGAAACAGTAGGCACTGGGCATCATGGACCACTTTTGAATGCCATATGAAGAAGGGGGGATTCGATTTAGATTGCTTCATGATGTTTCTAAAGCATTATTCTGTAAACTGTGGTGGAACTTTAGAACAAAGCCTAGTTTATGGAGTTCATTTGTGAGTCAAAAATATTGTAAGAAGCTTAATGCAGTGTTAGTTCCTTGGAGAGATGAATCTCATGTATGGAGGAAAATGTTGGAATGTAGAGATATTATAGAACATCAGATCATATGGAAACTAAAAATAGGTTCAACCTTGTTCTGGTATGACAATTGGACAAGTTTAGTAGCTCTGTATTTCTTAGTTCCACCAGATTTTGGGTTCGATGAGAGTATTCAAAATGTATTTGAAGTGGTGGATAATGATGCTTGGAATGTTAATAGATTGCTTGAGCTACTACCAGAAGATTTAGTAGGGCTTATAGTGGAAAAACTTATACCTCTTGTTCATCAAAATGTCTTAGATGTTCCATTCTGGATGCTAGAAACTAAAGGTAATTTCAGTGTTAAATCTGCCTGGGATTATTTACGAAGAAGGGAGGATCCTAGATTGGCATATAAAATGATGTGGGTGAAAGGTCTTCCATTTAAAATTTCATTTTTATGTGGAAGGTATGGAGAGCCAAACTACACCTTGATTATTTCATGAGGAGACTAGGTTACTCTATGCCCTCGAAATGTTGGTGTTGTGCAGATGCTAGGCAAGAATCACTGGTACATGTTTTATTCACATCGAGGGCTGCTAATACAGTGTGGAAGTATTTCTTAGGTAGAGCAGGGATTGATGTGGAAGGACCTAGTTTGCACCAAGCAATAACTAAGTGTTGGAGTGCTCAAGTGTTGCCTAGGATTAAGCCAATTATGCAGTCCCTACCATCATGTATTATATGGGAGTTATGGAAAAGGAGAAATAGTTTGAAATATAGAGATAATGTATTAGTTAGGAGGGTGATCTACCAAGTTTCAACTAATCTTTAATCACTCGTCCAGTTAAGAAAACCAAGTCTAAGAGTCCCTCATAAGTGGCATGATTTGCTGCACACTTTAGAAAACTATACTCCAAGGTTGAAGTTTGATAAAGTTTTGTGGGAATTACCTATGGAGGGGTGGATAAAAGTAAACACTGACGGGGCATCAAGAGGTAATCCAGGAAGAAGCTCGATTGGCTTCTTCTTGAGGAATGAGAAGGGTGATCTAATGTATGCTGCTGGAAGAGAGATTGCATAAGGTTCCAATAATGAAGCAGAGGCAATAGCTATTTTTGAGGCATTGAGATTATGCAAAGTTCAGAACCATACACAAATATGGCTGGAAACTGAATCACTCCTTATGAAGAATATAGTTGAAGGAATTAGAAGCCACCATGGTATAGTACTGATTTTGTGGAGGAGAATGGGAATCTAATGAATGAGGTTGAAATAAAGGTGTCACACGTATTTAGGGAGGGAAACAAACTGGCAGACTACTTAGCTAACCATGCTCTTGATGGTGGGGAGATAGAATGCTTTGACTTTTGGGAATTAGAATCTCAAGGAAGAAGATAGTGAACGAGGACAAGTTTCAATGCCCACACATAAGAGTAAGATTTGCAAGGAATTAGGAGGAGAAAGGGGAAGATCAGATGAGAGAAGTGGTGGTTTCAATGCTTCGAATCACCATGCTCAAATCTGTAATGGGGAGAGAATGGTGGTCAATTGTTTTACTAATTCTGTTTTCTTTTTTAATAATCATACTTTCCTTTCACATTTACTTGCTACTATGCTTGTGCATATCTTTGAATCCCTACTAGTGGGTTTAGGTTTATTTTTTTGGTACATCCACTAGGCTTAGCCTAGGGCTAGTTTTTATTTATAGAAACAAGCAAAATAAAGTGTCATGTTGTCTTACATTGTGTAAGACAACTCAATATTGTAGCTACATCACTCCTATTGTCAACTTTGAGTAAATGTATCTCAAAATTGACAGTACATAATGATCTACAAAAAACAATGACTAAGGTGCTTAGCATAACGATAAAAACTAGCCTAGTGTAATTCATATTGTTAATTCTTGATCCATGAACTTCATAATTCCACTTGTTGTTGTTCTAGTTTACTCGTTTTGAACCACCATCGTGATAACATGAGTGATCCATTGCAATATAGCCCACTTCCATACCTGCCGCATTTCCAGATATAGCCGCACATTGTAATGCTTAATCAAACCTTTTTTGATCTAGCCTCCTTTCGTGTGATCCTGGATCATGATTTTTACATCTCGCGTTTTCGTACGTTAAGGTTTCGTCCTTAATTAATTGACGAAAAATTGGGGATGAGATTATCTTGAGGTTAGTATATTTATGCTATTTGTACCAAGCAATAAGTAAGTGCCATGGAAGAAAGGGTATGCAAATTAAAGAAAATGAGTTTCGTTAAAGGTTGTGGAATTTGGATAAAATACGGTCCGAGCTATAATACCCAACACTTATGGACTAGTACCATGCAAGGTACCATATGACCACTGTAGTATGATGTATAATGTATAATAAAAATAAGTAGAACTTTAAGTAATTTGAGATAATTTTTAATTATGCGGGTAATTAGTTAATTACCGGATAACGGGATATTATCTAATTACCTAATAAGTGGATAAAGATTAAATATCCCACCTACAACCCCACGTGGAAGCTAGCCATGATACAAGAAATGACTAAGTCATTCCTTGCTAAGGTGTCATGAAGACACAACATATTTCATTTCCAAGACTTTGACTAATCAAAGTCTTTCACTTAAAGACTTAACAAACCATGCTAATTTCATTTGAAATATTCCAAAAACTAAGAACAGAAACGCTAGGACCTCACATTACTTGCTGGATGAAGTAGATGTTAGCAATTTTCTTTGCAATCAATTCCTACAAAAAACCCAACAAGAATTATTAAAGTCTTAGCAACATAATTACGTCTTGCGATTCTAACGGAGTATGGTTCAACCTTTTTCAAGAATATCATACGAATTTTTCCCTACTCCAGGTATGTTAAGGCTATCCATTCTTTCTTTTGGCATGGTCTAAATTATACTGAAGAAACGAGCAAATACACAGTTTCTATAAATTACTCTATTCATAGAAACAGTAGGGGTGTCTATATTCTTGATTCCCCATGAGAATTATTATTATTTTCTGTTCATGTGTCTCATAATAATACGCAGTTGGAAAAGTTTATCCGGAAGGAATATTGAGAATATTACGTACATTTCATGGATTTCATACATGTGCGTTGACCCATGACCAGATGGCGTTATATACGCGTATATATGTAAATATATGTATATGGGATGTGGGAAAAGGTTACGGTGTTATATACGCACCACCACCTCATCAGCTGGTATATGATTATGATGTTGCCCACAATGGCTGAAATGTGATTCAAACGGCGTTATATACGCGTATATATGTATGTATATTACAAAGGCGTTATATACACATATATATGTATGTATATATATGTATATGGGATATGGGAAAGGTTATGGCGTTATATACGTACCACCACCTGATCAGCTGGTATACGATGATGATTTTGCCCACAGTGGCCGATATGATATGATGGGATTTCACTCAGAGGCTGATGATGTTATGAAACATATACCTATGCACGACATGACATTCATATGCATATGCATGATGCTAAAAGTGATTTATTATTACAGAGTTATCCAGACATACAGGTTGAGTCAATTACTCTATATCTCTTCCATGTCTCTTATGTATTTATTTATGTTCCTTACATACTCAGTACATTATTCGTACTGATGTCCCTTTTTCCTGGCGACGCTGCGTTTCATGCCCGTAGGTGCAGGTAGGCAAACTGACGGTCCCCCTTCTTAGGACCTCTGATCAGTGAGAGTTGGAGTGCTCCACTTGATCCGGAGCTACTTTTGATTTTGGTACGATACGTTTGTATATAGATATATATGGGTATGACGTGGCTCTGACCCATTTTTATACAGTTATGTTTCTATTAGAGGTCTGTCGACAGTATGTCTAGTTGGATAGTATGTGGCCTTGTCGGCTTTCAGTTTTGAGATGTATAGTTGTCTATAGCAGCCTTGTCGGCTCGTCCTACGTATGTTGATACGTATATGTTTGTCTGCCTTTTTGTGCATATTTCCTTCATGTATAATGTTCTCGTAATTCAGCAAATGTTATTCAGGTTCATATTTTAGAAGCATGTTAAGGGGTGTTTGACAGGTAAGACTCAGGCACCCGTCGCGGCCCATCGGTTTGGGTCGTGACATAAGAGGTATCATAGCAGTTCTGTCCTAGGGTTGTCTACAGACCGTGTCTAGTAGAGTCTTGTTTATGGGTGTGTCGTGCACCACACTTATAAACAGGAGGCTACAGGACATATAGGATGTTATCCTCTTTTTATATCTTAGATCGTGGAATACAAGAATTCATGTTCCCCCGAAGGGAAAGTCCGTGGCTGGTGAGACTACTAGTCGAGCGCCACGAGTTACCAGGGCTCGGGGAGAATCTCATGGTGAGGTTCCATTTCAGACTTCACATACCCCGCCTTTTCCAGAAGGGCACCAGCTTCAGCGCCCGTCCCTGTACATTCAGCACCTCAGCCGGATGCGCCGAGTCAGGAGATGAAAGATGATGTTCAGTTATTGACCTGATTAGTAGTCGCACATGCTCGACGTCAAGAAACAGGCATCGATCATGCGGATAGGTCCGTGAGTGCGAGGGTTCGTGTATTTATTAATTTATACCCTCCTGTATTCACTGGATCAGACCCGAATGAGGACCCTCGGGTATTTATTCATAGAGTGCAGAGGACGTTACGAGTAATGAAGGCCACTGCGATTGAGTCAGTTGAGCTAGCTTCCTATAGGCTCCGAGATGTTGCAGTTAATTGGTACGAGTCTTGGGAATTGTCCAGAGGTGAGAATGCCCCTCCAGCAGTATGGCAGGAGTTTACGAAAGCTTTTCTTCGTCCTTATCTACCACTAGAGCTTAGGCGAGCCAGAGTTGATAGGTTCTTGACCCTTCGGCAGGGA
Source organism: Nicotiana paniculata (assembly GCA_005239505.1). Taxonomy (NCBI): domain Eukaryota; kingdom Viridiplantae; phylum Streptophyta; class Magnoliopsida; order Solanales; family Solanaceae; genus Nicotiana; species Nicotiana paniculata. Next base: position 37,234 of record ML366318.1, on the reverse strand, counting down.
AACATGAGTGTTTGGGAGTACAGCCTTCAGTTTGATTCGTTGGCTAGGTATGCTCCAACTATTGTATCTAAGATGGAGGATCGGGTTCATCGGTTCGTGATGGGATTAGAGCCTCACTTGCTTAAGGATTGTATGTCAAATTCACTTTATCCAGACATGGATATTTCTGGTATGCAGGCATACGCTCAGGGTGTAGAGGAGCGTAAACAGAAATAGAGGACCGACTCTGAGCACGATAGGGCCCATAATAAGAGAGAGATGTCTTCGAGTCCTTTTGTTGAGTTTCGAGGTGGTCAGAGGCAGTAGTATTCGAGATATCCATCCCAGCCCTCGGCTAGCGCGCCCCCTCAGTTTGGCGGTAAGAGATTTGATCGTTCTACATATTCAGGGCCTGGTCAGAATTTTAGGGCCTCAGGTTTTCAGTATAGGGGTGAGTCAAATCAGATGAGGTCACCCTTGCCATGATGTAATTAGTGTAGTAAGAAGCATACTGGATAGTGCCTTATGGGATTATGTATTTATTATACTTGTGGTTATCCGGGCCACGTTATGAGGGAATGTCTGATGAGAGGTGATGCAAGCGTAGCTCATCCATCGGGATCTGTAGCTGGATTGTCATCATCAGTACGCCCCCCTGGGCAAGGTCCCCATGCATCAATGATTCGTGGTAGAGGCATAGGCGGAGCATCTAGCTCGAGCAGCCCTTAGAACCACATTTATGCATTGGCAGGACGACAGGACCAAGAGTCATCGCCTGATGTTGTTACAGGTATATTATCAGTCTTTTCTTATGATGTATATTCACTTATTGATCCAGGTTCCTCCTTATCATACGTTACTCTATTGGTTGCTATTAAGTTTGAAATAAAACCTGAGTTGGTTAAACATTTTGAGGTATCTACACCTGTTGGGGATTCGGTGATAGCTAAGCAGGTATATAGGGGTTTTATAATAATAATTCATGGTCGACCTACCACAGCAGACCTAATCGAGTTAGATATAGTAGAATTTGATGTTATAATGGGTATGGATTGGTTGGCTTCCTGTCATGCCAACGTTGATTGTAGATCAAAGATAGTCCAATTTCAATTTCCGGGGGAGCCTGTTTTGGAGTGGAAAGGTAACACGGCATCACCGAGAGGTAGATTTATTTCCTATCTCAAGGCAAGAAAGATGATCAGAAAAGGCTATATTTATCACTTAGTTAGGGTTCAGGATGTGGAAGTAGAGTCACCAACCATTCAGTCCATCTCTGTGGTAAATGAGTTTCTAGATATCTTTCCTGATGAACTTCCAGGTCTCCCGCCAGAGCGAGAAATTGAGTTTTCTATTGACCTACTACCAGATACTCACCCAATATCTATTCCTCCCTATAGAATGGCCCGCGCAGAGCTGAAAGAGTTGAAAGAACAACTAAATGACTTTCTTGAAAAAGGTTTTATCAGACCTAGTACATCAACGTGGGGAGCACCTGTGTTGTTTGTAAGGAAGAAAGATGGTTCCTTACGAATGTGTATTTATTATAGGCAACTAAATAAGGTGACGATCAAGAATAAGTATCCGCTCCCGAGGATTGATGACTTATTTGATCAGTTGCAAGGTGCCAAGTGCTTTTCAAAGATAGACTTGAGGTCCGGGTACCATCAGGTAAGGGTTAAGGATGAAGATATTCTGAAGACAGCATTCAGGACTAGATATGGGCACTTTGAGTTTCGAGTTATGTCGTTCGGTCTGACCAATGCCCCAGCAGTATTCATGGATTTGATGAACTGCGTGTTCATGCCTTTCTTAGATCTGTTTGTAATTGTATTTATTGATGATATATTGGTATATTCTTGTTCAGAGGATTAGTATGCTGGTCATCTGCGTACTGTGCTCAGAGTTCTACAAGAAAGGAAGTTGTATGCAAAATTTTCTAAGTGTGAATTATGGCTGAACTCTGTAACTTTCCTTGGGCATATCATTTCGGGTGAAGGCATCTGGGTGGATACACAAAAGATTGAGTTAGTAAAGACTTGGCCTAGGCCCACAACACCGACGGAGGTTCATAGCTTTCTTGGATTGGCGGGTTATTACAGGAGATTTATGGAAGGATTTTCTTTCCTTTCAGCACCTTCAACAATGTTTACTCAGAAGGGAGCAAAGTTTCAATTGACTGATGCTTGTGAACGGGGTTTCCAGGCATTAAAGGACAGGTTAACTTCAGCACCGGTTCTAACGCTCCCAGAAGGACCGATGGTTATGTTATCTATTGTGATGCTTCAGGCATTGGATTGGGTTGTGTGCTGATGCAGTATGGTAAGATTGTGACTTATGCTTCTAGAAAACTAAGAAAGCACGAGAAGAACTACCCGACCCACAATTTAGAATTAGCTGCGGTGATTCATGCACTAAAGATGTGGAGGCACTACTTTTATGGCATTCATGTTGATATCTGTAAGGATCATAAGAGCCTCCAGTACATCTTCAAGCAAAAGGAATTAAATCTACATCAAAGGAGATTGTTGGAGCTACTTAAAGACTATGACGTTGAAATTTTATACCATCGGGGGAAGGCGAATGTAGTAGCTGACACCCTCAGCCATAGATCTATGGGTAGCCTGTCGTATTTGCAGACAAAAAAGAGGGGAATAGATCGTGAGGTTCATCAACTAGCTAGTCTTGGAGTTCGATTACTAGATTCAGGTGATATTAGAATTACTATTCAAGATACGACAACATCCTCTTTAGTAACTGAATTAAAGGAACGCCAATATGAGGATCATGTGTTAGTTCGTTATAGGGACACCACCCTTCAGAAGGAGAAGACACCATTTGAAATTACAGAAGATGGAGTCCTCAAATATCAAGGGCGATTGTGTGTGCCTAATGTTGCAGGGCTGCGTCGGCTGGTTATGGGAGAAACTCACTATTCTCATTATTCTATCCATCCAGGAGCAACAAAGATGTATCATGACATCAGGGAAAAATATTGATGGGACGGAATGAAAAAAGATATAGCAGAATTTGTTGCTAACTGTCAGCAGGTTAAGATTGAGCATCAAAAACCTGGTGGACTTTTGCAGCCTATGAACATTCCAACTTGGAAATGGGAGATAATCAATATGGATTTCATTGTAGGCTTACCTCTTACCCGGCGTAAGTTCGATTCGATATGGGTGATTTTTGATTGGCTCACAAAGTTAGCCCATTTTCTGCCCGTTAGAACTACATATTCCTCAGAAGATTATGCGAGACTTTATATCAAGGAAATAGTACGACTGCATGGTGTCCCTATATCTATTATCAAGGATAGGGGAGCTCAATTTACAGCTAACTTCTGGAGGTCCTTCCAAAAGGGATTAGGGACTCAAGTAAGTCTTAGTACAACATTTCATCCCCAGACAAACGGAGACGCTGAGCGTACTATTCAAACACTAGAGGATATGCTGCGAGCTTGTGTGATAGACTTCAAAGGTAGCTGGGATGATCATTTGCCGCTTATTGAGTTCGCGTATAATAATAGCTACCATTCCAGCATTCAGATGGCTCCATACGAAGCTCTTTACGGACGCAAGTGTAGGTCGCCTATAGGGTGGTTCGATGTTGGAGAATCAGGATTACATGGGCCAGACCTGGTTCAGCAAGCCATAGAAAAAGTAAAGCTTATCCGGGATCGACTACTGACAGCTCAGAGTCGTCAGAAGTCATATTTGGATGTGCGGCGACGAGATTTAGAGTTTGGGGGTGATGACTGGGTATTCTTAAAGGTGTCACCTATGAAGTGAGTGATGAGGTTTGGCAAGAAAGGAAAACTTAGCCCACGATATATTGGGCCTTATAAGATCATTCGGAGAGTTGGCCAAGTAGCTTATGAGTTAGAATTTCCCTCAGAGTTAGAGTCTGTCCATCCAGTATTTCACGTATCTATGTTACGAAAGTGCATTGGAGATCCTACTCGAGTGGTGCCCACGGATGATTTACAAATTACAGAGGACTTGTCATACGAGGAATTTCGGTTTCCATCCTAGACCGACAAGTCCGCAAGCTACAAAATAAGGAGGTAGCATCCGTAAAGGTTTTATGGAGAAGCAAAAAGGCGGAAGAGATAACGTGGGAAGCAAAGGAAGAAATGAAGTCTAAATACCCCCACCTATTTCAAACTGGAGATATGGCTCAAGATTATGGGATACCTCTGCACAACTCTATTCAGGCTAGTAGGTCATCAGGTAAATTCTGATTTGGACCCTCGGAATTCATAATGAACAGTTGTGTGAAGCCAAGTGTTGCTATTTATAGACAGTGGACATGTGTGGTATGTATAGAATTTTTTTGGCTGCGCACATGTTAGTTTTAGTCTAGTGTACGGAAGAGACTCCGGCAAACATTCGAGGACGAATGTTTCTAAGGGGGGAAGGATGTTACATCTCGCATTTTCGTACGTTAAGGTTTCGTCCTCAGTTAATTGACGAAAACTTGGGGATGAGATTATCTTGAGGTTAGTATATTTATGCTATTTTTACCAAGCAATAAGTAAGTGCCATGGAAGAAAGGGTACGCAAATTAAAGAAAATGAGTTTCATTAAAGGTTGTCGAATTTGGATAAAATACGGTCCGAGCTATAATACCCAACACTTATGGACTAGTACCATGCAAGGTACCATATGACCACGGTAGTATGATGTATAATTTATAATAAAAATAAGTAGAATTTTAAGTAATTTGAGATAATTTTTAATTATGCGGGTCATTAGTAAATTACCGGATAACGGGACATTACCTAATTACCTAATAAGTGGATAAAGATTAAATATCCCACCCACAACCCCACGTGGCAGCTAGCCATGATACAAGAAATGACTAAGTCATTCCTTGCTAAGGTGTCATGACGACACAACATATTTCATTTCCAAGACTTTGACTAATCAAAGTCTTTCACTTAAAGACTAAACAAACCATGCTAATTTCATTTGAAATATTCCAAAAACTAAGAACAGAAACGTTAGGACCTCACATTACTTGCTGGATGAAGTAGATGTTAGCCATTTTCTTTGCAATCAATTCCTACAAAAAAACCAACAAGAATTATTAAAGTCTTAGCAACATAATTACGTCTTGCGATTCTAACGGAGTATGGTGCAACCTTTTTCAAGAATATCATACGAATTTTTCCCTACTCCAGGTCTGTTAAGGCTATCCCTTCTTTCTTTCGGCATGGTCCAAATTATACTGAAGAAACGAGAAAATACATAATTTCTATAAATTTCTCTATTCATAGAAATAGTAGGGGTGTCTATATTCTTGATTCCCCATGAGAATTATTATTATTTTCTGACTCAGAATAATACGCAGTTGGAAAAGTTTATCCGGAAGGAATATTGAGATTATTACGTACATTTCATGCATTTCATACATGTGCATTGACCCATGACCAGATGGCGTTATATACGCGTATATATGTAAATCTATGTATATGGGATGTGGGAAAAGTTTATGGCGTTATATACGCACCACCACCTGATTAGCTGGTATATGATGATGATCTTGCCCACAATGGCTGAAATGTGATTCAAACGACGTTATATATGCGTATATATGTATGTATATTCAAACGGCATTATATACACGTATATATGTATGTGTATATATGTATATAGGATATGGGAAAGGTTATGGCGTTATATACGCACCACCACCTGATCAGCTGGTATACGATGATGATTTTGCCCACAGTGGCTGATATGATATGATGGGATGCCCTCAGAGGCTGATGATGTTATGAAACATATACCTATGCACGACATGACATTCATATACCTAAGCATGATGCTAAAAGTGATTTATTATTACAGAGTTATCCAGACATATAGGTTGAGTCAATTACTCTATATCTCTTCCATGTCTCTTATGTATTTATTTATGTGCCTTACATACTCAGTAAATTATTCGTACGGACGTCCCTTTTGCCTGGGGACGCTGCGTTTTATGCCCGCAGGTGCAGGTAGGCAAACTGACGGTCCCCCTTCTAAGGATCCCTGATCAGCGTGAGTTGAAGTGCTCCACATGATCCGGAGCTACTTTTGAAATTGGTACGATACGTTTTTATATAGATATATATGGGTATGACGTGGCTCCGACCCATCTTTATAGAGGTATGTTTCTATTAGAGGTCTGTAGATAGTATGTCTCGTTGGATAGTATGTGGCATGTCCCGCTTTCAGTTTTGAGATGTATAGTTGTCTATAGTAGCCTTGTCGGCTCGTCCTACGTATGTTGTAAGTATATGTATGTCTTCCTTTTTGTGCAGATTTCCTTCATGTATAATGTTCTCGTAATTCAGCAGATGTTATCCAGATTCATATTTTAGATGCATGTTTAGGGGTGTTTGACATGTATGACTCAGGCACCCGTCGCGGCCCATCGATTTGGGTCGTGAAAATGATCCTCTATAGCCCATTGCTATTGTTGATGCTTATTGTATCTAATATTCTTAATTATACCTGCACATTGAAGTAAACCACTCGATTTCCACTCAATTCCATTTACCTCGCTGCTCTTGATTTTCAAACCATGTGTGATCATGTATTTTTTGTTTGAAAATGCGTGTACTGTACAGTCACGATTTGAGTCCCTCCTTGATTGGCATCCTACCTGAAGTATCCAAGATAGGATTTTCATTGGGTAATGAATCTCAAATACAATCCTTACTCCCGTAATTAGAATCCAAAGGGATCTATATATGATGACTATGGGTTTAGGGTTTTTTTTTTAATTTTTTTTTATTTATTTATTTTTAAGTAATCCACTAGGCAGTGCCTAGGGCTAGTTTTATTAATAATAAAAAGAAATAGAACCACATAGCAAAAGTACAAATAAGGGGAACAATAGCACCAATAGTGTTGCCTCTATGCCTTGACTATATAATCACTCATCTGCGCCTCACAATACCCTATATGGCAGCTTCATGTAGAGGAATCATGGTGTAGCTCCCGGCAAAGTCTCACGAGGGCATATAATCTCATAGCCGTTTGGGATTTTCCCAAAGGCATAGGCCATGAGCAACATCTACTGGGCTAAACCTTACCTTGACTAATCCTAACGAACCATAAAATAGACTCACCTACTAACATGCATGTAAAAAGAAGGAACTAGCTAGAACTAGGTATTCTATGATCATCACGGAGTTTATAACACACTCTGTGATGATATTACATAAAACTATGCTAATGTGATGGTAAAATAAAAATATGTAGAAATAAAAGTGATGTCCTCTCTTCTCTAATTTTGTGAAGTCTTCAACTTGTAGATGCTTGTCTTCATTCTCTACCCTCTTCAAAATGTATTCAAATTTCATGCTTTCTTCTTTGAACGAGCGTACTTTGTTGACGTAGTTGGATAATCCTGTTTTTGTTTGGCAACTCTCATTGAGAGTCGCCTTATGTTCACATCTTCACTCACCTTATCGTCCCAACTTTTTTCTCTTGTGTGTGTCTTATTCCTTTTTCCGCTATACATAGGTGATAAGTCACCTTTTCTTGCTACCTCTGCTCGGCATTTACTTAGAAGTTCATCTTCCTCTCCCTCTTCATATATATCTCTGCCCAGTTTCACCGGAATGGACATGTCGTGCTCAATACCTTGTGTCATCAAGGCCTTTGTATCATGAGTATTCGCCAAGGTTGAATTGTTTTGCTTCAGCTCTATGTCTTTCACCTTCTTTCTATTTTTACTCACCTGACCAGTGCTCAAAGCATTATGATTTAACAAAAAGCAGGTTTACAACTTACCATCGCGTCCAACAAATTTCTTTCCTCCACACTGATCGCTGGAACACCTGGAAGTTGCTGTTGTTGTTCATGTTCTGTCGCTGAATTCACTGCTTTTGGCATGGTTTCAAGTTGCTACTGTTGTCCAGCAGATAGTTGTTGTTGCTGTCCATAGGGTGATGATGTTTCTTCATGTTGATCATCCACACACTTAGAAGCTGGCATACTCGACATAATCTGTTGTCCATCTATCAAAGTTGTACCAATTGTAGTATGTTGTTGCCTTGTCTTAGGGATAAAATCAGGAGCTTTAGCATTAAGCTTGCTACCTGATCCTAGATTGGAGTAATTTTCAAATTTTGGTAAAGAAGGTGAACCTATTGATAACATCTCCTCATCACCACTACACTTCTCACCTTCATCAGAAGAATCCTCCGCGAAATTAACTCCCCAGTCTTCTTCATCATCATACTCAGGTTGATCTGCCCATAATTTAGATTTAATTTCCATAGTCCTCACACTTGCTTTAATAACTTCATGGTTGTTTCCTGTGGACAACACCAACTGTCCATGATCGCCACCATACTCTCCACAAGACTCCAATGATTGCGATGGTACTTCAAAAACGGAAGTGTTCAAAGGGACCAATGGTTGTTTAACCATATTAGTATTCATCATTATAGCATTATGAGCATATTTGATGATTTGTTCCACGTGAGGGCTTGAGAATTGCAGTGTAGGAATGTTACAACTGTGTGCATTGTCCTTTTTCTCCTCCACCAAATATTTCTTTGAAGCATTTCGTTGAAAACCAATTTCCTTGTCCAAATTCTCATTGCCTTTTACTCCTTTTCCATTGTTAGCCACTGGAACAATTTTCTTGTTCATCCTATCCTATTGTGGAGTTGCTGAAACGAGAGCATCATCCTCCACAGCTGCGAATGCATCAAAACAGTTTGAGCTGGACGGATTGAAGCATTTGGTCGAAAACCTACAAATATTTGGTTTGGCGATGCCACCCTCTTTGTGGGTGATTTTCTAGCAGGAACCACGTTCCAAACTACATCTCTTTTGTTTGTACCACCCTCCTTAACATCAATCTTTTCATCCTCAGCCTTAACTTCAAAAAACACACTCTTATTCACAATGTCTTTCCCTTCAAAAGACAGGGTTTCATCATAAAAAATAACCACTGGTATTGCCCCTTGCACAATTTTATTCATAGACGTTGCACCTGTTTCATGTTCCATTACCCTTGCATCATTTTTTGCCTTTTCAATTTGTACAACATCCTCACTTCGATCAGCAACAACCTTCAAAACATTAGAAGTCGTTGTATGCATTCTTTCAAAATTAGTAGAAGCAGGAATATCCAGCAAACTCCTAACCTCTAAATCTTATTTTTTCTGTACCTGTTCCACGCCTGCACCCTCAAACTTTTTCCCAGCTTTTTCTTGCAGTTGTTGAACCTGTATCTTTTTAGCCACAATCACCCCATCATTCACAGTGGACTTCAAGTTATTTTGCTGCACAGAAGTTCTATTTTTTCTAGGTCCTTCCATCAATTGTTGGCTATCTCTTTTTGCATTCAAATAATCCCTTGCATCACCCTGTAATTTCTCCATCACACCTGTTGCATCAAGTTCCTCCACCACCTGTTCATCATGAGTTGTTCGTTTTTTTCCTATCAGGATGCGACATGTAGAATCGTCATGTCCTTGATGCTTACAGTGATTACAATACAAAGGCAAATTATCTTAAATAACTTGTTGAAGTTGCTCAACAATCTTTCCAGTTCCTCCATCAACATATTTAAACCTTATTTGTTCTGGATTGTTATCCAATATATCCAGGATCAACTTAACCCTAGTTGTACTAGGCCTAGATCTAAGTTGAATAGCCTTATCAATATCAATAGGCTTTCCAAAAGCTGCTGCAATGGACATTAAAGCACGTCTAGTAAACAATTCAGGGGGTAGACTTGGAAACGAAATCCATACTGCTGCCATAGAAGTCTCTTCTTTTGGATTGTATCCAATTGTCCATAGGATTACTCTAACATGGTGTTCTTTTCCTTTGATCTTAACATAATTAAATGACCTAGAGAGACAACTTACAAAGTCGTCATATTGATCCAGTCGAATGAGGAGCTGTCTTTGCGCAAGAAGCCCGATCAAACAGTGGCCTTTGACGCCAAACTGTTTTGGCAGAATTGTACGAAAATCTTGTAATTATGGAGCATTAGGAGAAAACTTCACAAAAATGGCTTGATGAAATCCTTCCCCCTTGCAAAATCTTCTCGTTCCTCCATTGTAAACTGTAACGTTGGGATTCCATGAATCACTTCGTTTGGTTTCAAAATTTTCTTTGTAATTTGTCCTGCCGCTTGGGTGTTGATTAAACTTGCTGCATATGAATTAGGTTTCTTGTTTATGGAGTTATTAGGGTTTGGAGAGATGGTTTTATAGGGATCTCCCACAGCCAAAGGCTGGGGAGAGGGCGTGGCAGCCATGGCAGCCCTAGTTCGCCATTCTAGAGAGAAAACGAGAGGGAGAGAGCATTTTTGGGTTTAGGGTTTTTTTAATTCACTAGGCATTGACTAGGGATAGTTTTTTATTTATATATAACAAAAGAACAAACAATTTCATGTTGTCCTAGCACGAGTAGGACTCTAAGAAATGAAATTACATCACACTTAGTATCAAAATTGGGCTTGTCAATTCCAATCGTGATATCACATAATGAACTGCAATAAGCATATACTAAAACGTCTACTAAACGCATAAAAACTAGCCTAGCTAATCGAAAATATAGCCCAAATAGTCCATAACTCCGCTGCTGAGAGCCCATAGTATTTGCACTACCTAGCCACCTTGTTTGAAATGGTAATCCATGAGAGATTTGCATACGTAACCTAATTCTAGTATAAAGCTGTGAATATGTCCAAAGTTCCTTACTCCAAGCTTGAGATTCTTTTCCTATTAGAGTACCTGCAAGGAATTGTTCTGACCATACTAAAACCTGTAAACTTCGCATTACCGTGAGATTCCAATATTCTGCCCACATCCTTGACAATGCACTGTCTTTTGACGATCATTTTGGGAGTCTTCCTTTGATTGTATTTTTTTTCCATTGCACAAGGGTCTTCTTGGATTGTCCTATATCCTGACCATGTGTGTTTATTATCCTTTTAATTGCCCAGTTGCTCCTTATAAAGCCTCCAAATGTGTCTTGCTGGGAAGCTGGGCATTTCATGCACACTGTTTTTGTGCCCAGTTTCTTGACTTGTCCCTTTGTTTTGTGTTTGTATCCTTGCATCCTGAACAAGGAAATACATTGTGAATGATATTTGTACTGGTTATTTTTTTTTTGAATGAACCAAATTGTCCATAATAGATCGCTAGTACTCCTGCTTGACAATGTATGACCTATGCTCTTTCCTTGGTTGCCTTCTCTTTCTTGTGCTTGTCATCTTTCCTCCTTCAAGGGAATGAACACATAGTGCTAATACCACCCATAGAAGTTTTAATGAATGACAAGGCATGAGTACAATAACGTTTCTTGCAAAAACGAACACAAGGTTAGTGAAAACAAAGATCAACACCATCTCATCCTCATGGATTTGACGATGTTGACACTGCCCAGATTTCAGCTCCTTCACCTCACCCTTTGCATCCCTATTCTTTTCCCTACATACTGCCTCTATACCTTTACCCTCAAATATGGGCATTGAAGCTTGTCTCTATTCACTAACCTCCTACCATGTGAATCAAGATGATGGAAAGAATGGCATTCTATGAAGCCTTGATCAATTGCATAGTTTTCCAAGTGGTTTGCTAGTTTATTCCATTCTCTATGGATATGAGTTATCCTACCATTACACACGAGAATCATCTTCCTTATTTCCTCCACTTCTTCATCAATATCCCAAGGTGGCTTCCATACCCCTTCAATCACCTTCTTGAGCAACATAGAATCTGTTTATATCCATAAGTTAGTCATTCCTTCACCCAGACAATAATTCAATGCCTAAAGTATTGCTCTTGCCTCCGCTTGTGTATTTGTACCATATTTTATCACTTTCCCACATGCATAAATCAACTCTCCCTGATCATCCCTTAAGCAAAATCCAATTGAACTCCGTCCTGGATTACCCCTTGAAGCCCCATCCGTGTTAATTTTTATCCATCCTTCACTAGGCATGTCTCATAACACTTTGCTAACCTTCAATGTAGGAGTATAGTCCTCCATCATCCTCAATATATCTTGCCATCTCCATGGTACATGTGCAATCCCTGTCTTTCTCACCTTAATTAGTGACTGGATGGTTGTGCACACTTAGTACACCACACGATTAGTAGTAACTGGATCCTCATACTTGTTGCTATTTCTCCTTTTTCATAACTCCCACACAATAATACTAGGTAATGCCTGAAAGATAGGCTTGAGTCTAGGGATTACTTTCAATGTCCAACACTTCACAATTGCTTGATGCAAGTTTAACCCCTCCAAAGATAGTCCAGCATGAGAAAAGAAATATGTCCATACCTTTGAGGCAGTGAGTGATATGAAGAAGACATGGCTTATTTCTTCTTCATTTGGAAATACACAACACCAACATCTAGATGGCATGAAATAACCCATTCTCCTAAGTACATCATCCAGCGGCAGTTTTCCTTTCCACAATTTCCACATGAAGAAGGAAATTTTGAAAGGCAAACCTTTGACCCACATATTAGAATAAATGATGGCAGTGTCTCTTCTCTTCCTTATGTATCCCCAAGAAGATTTAACCCTAAAATTCCCCCTTGCATCCAAACTCCACCCAGGCTTGTCTAACTCCTCCATTCTAACTGGACATGGAATGTCCTCCAGTATATGTGATGCTAAATCATCCGGAAAAATCTCCCTAATCCTCATTTCATCCCACCTTCCTTCTAGCATCACATCATTAATATTATGCACATCTTCATCAAAATAAAAATCTGGAGGTGTGACAAAATACAAAGATCCCAATCCTGTCCAATTATCAAACCAAAAGAGGGATGATCCCATTTTTGGTTTCCAAACTATTTGATGCTCCACCAAGTTCCTATACTCCAACATCTTTCTCCACACATGTGAACCATCTCTCCAAGGTACTACAATTGCATTCATTTTTTTACAATATTTTTGACTCATGAATAAGCTCCATAGAGACGGTTTAGTCCTTAAGTTCCACCATAGCTTGCAAAAGGGAGCCTTAGACATGTCATGCAATGAATGAAAGCCTACACCTCATTCTTCATAAGGAAGGCATAGTGTGTCCCATGAAGCCCAGTGTCTAGCCCTACCATCATTTGAATTGCTCCAAAAAAACCTTGCAAATAATTTGTGCAACTTATTGATCACATACACTGGAGGATTCATTGCTAAGACCAAGTGCAATGGCATGCTTTGTAGCACACCGGTGATCAAAACTGCCCTACCCCCAATCGATAATAATTTTCCTTTCCAAGCTTGCAACTTATCCAATACCTTGTTGATGAAGTCTTCATAATACTTCTTCTTTCTCCTTAAGTAAAATATAGGGCCTCCAAGGTAAGTAAACGGGAAATTTTGTCTCATTATTCCAATGATTCTTTCAACTTTCCTCACTACATTATCACTAGATGAATGGTTCATGTATACGGAGGATTTGGATTTGTTTATCAACTGGCCAGATGCAACTTCGTATGAATTCAAAACCTCCATGACTAGTCTCAGTGAGCGTGTATCTGATGATGAGAAGATTATCATATCATCCGCATATGCCAAGTGATTAATCTTGGGACTCCACTTAGGCATTCCAAACCCACGAAAATTCAAGTTCATGTGCAATGCATTTAGCCCTCTAGACAAAGCTTCTGTTGCCAAAATAAAGAGTGTAGGTGACAAAGGATCACCTTGTTTGACACCCCTAGTCGATTTAAAGAAGCCATGTGGTTTCCCATTCACAAGAACCAAGTACCAATTGTTAGACAAAATTCCAAAGATCAAACCAATAAATCTCTCTGAAAAGCCCATCTTCCTTATCACCTTTGTGAGAAATACCCAGGATAATCTATCATAAGCCTTCATCATGTCTAGCTTTAACACCACATTAGGACCAGCCTTTGTCCTCAATCTAATATCAGTTATTATTTCTTAGGTAAGTAGAACATTCTCCACAATGATTCTTCCTTTCACAAACCCTGGTTGCTCATCAGAAATAAGATTAGGAAGAATATCAACCAACCTCTCATGGATGACCCTCGAAATAATTTTGTTTGTGAAATTACTCAAACTTATCGGCCTCAAGTCTGAGAAGGTCTGTACCTCTTTTTTCTTAGGCAACAAGACTAAGTTTGTATGAGTTACAAACTTAGGAAGTTCATGACCACTGTAGAATGCCTTCACCATATCAACTACATCATCTCCTATAATATCCCAACAACCATGGAAAAAGTTCCCATTAAACCCATCAGGTGCCCCTGCACTATCTCCATTCAAGCCAAATTCTGCCTTTTTTACCTCTTCCTTTGTTGGTTGTCTTGTGAGTTCAAGATTCTTTCCCTCATTCATCATCAATGGTGCGTGCTCTAGTATCCTAAATTCATTAGGAACTGATTCCTCATGGAATTGTTGTTGGAAAAAGAACACTGCATCGTTTGCTAGTTCCTCTTGTTGTTCCAACCATGTCCCATGTCTATCTTGGATTCTTTTCAATTGCAATTTCTTCCTCCTTACATTTACATGAGCATGAAATAGCTTCTTGTTTCTATCTTCATATTTAAACCATGCCATTCCTGCCTTTTGTTTCCAGAAGTCCTCCTTTATTGCCCACACACGAATTAAATCAGCTTGTACCTTTTGTAATCTTTCTCTATTTTGAATTGTAGGATTGAGTTCAAATTGTCTTTCATGCATTTTAACTACCTCCTCCAGACTAGCTAATTTCTGGAATATATCCCCAAAAGTTGCTTTACTCCATGTAGATAATGCTTTCTTCAGTTTCTTCATCTTGTAGTTGAAAAGAATAAATGGGCTTGCGTGGAAGTCATCTTGCTAGTTTTCTCTAACAACATCCAACAATGATTCATTTTTCATCCAAACATTTAGGAATCTAAACGCCTTCTTGACTGGGACAGTGTTGGTATTACAAGACAACAACATTGGACTATGGTCTGAACCAATTTTGGATAAGTGTTCAATCTCCAAATTTGGCAAAAATTATGCAATGACATGTTGCCCAAGAATCTACCAAGCCGTTTGAAAATACAATCTTCCTCAGCTCTCCCATTCCACTAAGTATAAATACTACGCTTGAAGCCAAGATCAAATAGATTGCAAGTAGTAACACAATGTATAAAATCATCAATCTCATTGATATGAACTGGAAGTCCACCAAATTTTTCCTCCTCATCCCAAATCACATTAAAATCTCCACCTACTAGCCAAGGCAATGACATATCACTGGCTAATGCATATAGTGTATCCCATAATTCAATCCTTTCTATTGCATCACATTTGGCATAGACCAAAGTGATTATAAATTCTTTGTTCTCATCAGTGTTTATCATCTTCAATGTAAGTTGTTGTTCCATGTTAAACAAGACTTCAAATTCATACCTCACATCAATGAACACCCATATATTGCTAGAAACATTCACAACAGCTTGTTCAAATGCCAATCTCCTTCGATATTGATCCATCTTCTTTGCTTGTTGCATTGGCTCCATCAAAGCAATGAAATGAAATTGATACTGCCTATCCATAGTAATTACCCTTTCAAAGTCCTGCATTGTATTAACAGACCTAATATTCCAAATCAAAGCATTCATCATTAATTAATTAATTTGGGTATTGTCCTTCTCGTTTGAACCCCAGGTGCTTGCACCCTAGAGCTATCCTTTGGCTGCCTCTTCTTGCCTCTACTTGTTGATTTGCCCTTCTCTATCTGCCTTGGTGAAATGTCTCCTTGTCTAGCCACATTTAGAAAATTCTTTGTCGATGATTCGACATCCATATCCTTCCCTTTTGACCCATAACGTTTCTCTTCTTCACCTTCTTGTTCTTGGGCAGTTATTTGGTTGTTGGTAGGTTTTGGAATCATATTTCTTGCAGCTTTGTCCCCCTAAATTCCAGTTGTAGTAACTGATTTTGAGGGCTCACTACATCTCCAACCTTCCCCATACTAACTTGTTTAATTTCTATTGCACCTCCACGTCCAAATTCTACGTGGCATCTATTGGGAGTTGTTTATCACCTGGATCAAAGACTGGAATTGTGTTACTCTTGTCTACATTGATAGGAAGTTGAGCTGGTTCATGTGTCTCATTTTGGCAAGGGTTAGGATTAGGGTTAGGGTTAGGGTTATGTACAGGTTTAAGGTTTGATGGATTATCTGGTTTAGGGCTACTGTTTTGTTGGTCATTGGATGGGTTATGAGGCCTATAAGCTAGCTGCTTCACATTATTGTCTCCATCCACACTTTGCATCTCAATTCTTGCACTCTTTCCATTAACACTTTGTTCATCCGCATCAAAATCATCCTCTTGTTCTTCTTAAACATCTTCATGTCCTTCAAGAAATTCTCCTTCATCGAAATCATCTTCTATTTTATCAACCCAAAGCCCACCTTTTAATAAGCTTAGCTTCTTGGTTGCACCTTATTCCTTAGGGATAACACTAACATCCAAATATTGAGATGGAATGTCCTGGCAGGAGTGATTTGTAGTAACATTATTGCCCGTAAAAGTTCTACTTACCCATTGTGATGTTGACTCATTGTTCCTAGTTCCCTTAGGATTAGAACTATTTCCTTCCTTAGCCATATCCATCCTAGTTTCATTAGGATTAATCAAGGTTTATTCTACATTTAGTTTGCCAGCACTTCGAGGACTATATCTAGGACTTCTCCTGGCATTTTCTTGCTCCATAATTGCCAACTGCTTGTCCTTCACCACTTCTTGATCAATTTTCCTTGATTCAATCCCATCTCCAGTAGGTTTAGACTTCTCCTTTTGAATTTATTCGACCACTGTCAGTTGTTTATTAGCTTCATTCTCCCCAGAATCCTCCATCAAAGCATCAAATTTATTATTTGTTTTTATTGCCTCCACTGGAACAATTTCTTTTTCAGTGTTAGCATTACCTTGATTCAACTGATTTCCACCCTTCTTCATTGTATTATCACACACCTCTTTCCATTGTTCTCCTATATTACCAACAACTCTCCCACTAGAAAGAATCATAATGGGAAGATTAACAATGTTTGTATTCTTTTGCCCAGTTTGCTCCACCAGTGTTCAATGATGCTCCACCATTGCTCCAGTTTAAGACTCTAACATCTTGTTTGCCATCATCAGTTGTATCATGTAGCTCTGTATGTGTCTTCCAACATTCAAAATCATCATGCCCTTTTAATTTGCAACCCTTGCAATACTTGGGTAGATAATCATAGTTAATTTTCACCCACTGAGTATTCACTTCCTCCGTAGCTTCATTTAAGATGTCCATACGAACTTTCTTAGGAATATCACGTACGAGATCAACAAGGACCTTAACCCTTGCACAACTTGGACGAGTCTTATTAATAGTAGCCATGTCTAGGTGCAATGGCTGTCCCACAGCTGAGGCTAATGAAAAGAAGCATTCTTTAACAAAAAAGGTAGGAAGAAGGTTTGGGAAAGATATCCATGCCATTACCTTAGGAGTTTCCTCTCCTACCTTAAATTTAGCATCATATGTTAGTGTTCTTAATTGCTATTCTCCTTCTTCTTTGTCTTTCACATAATATACACTTTTCGACGTAAAATTAATGTAATCCTGCCACAATGTCAACCTTACTAAAATATGTCTCTCACGAAGATAGCCAATATTGCAATCACCTTTAACACCACATTGTGTAGGGATTATTTTACGTAGCTATGCAAGTTCAGGCCATCCATAAGAAAACTTACATACTACAACATATTGAAGTCCTTCGATAATGGTCATGCGATCAACCTCCGCCTGTGTAAACTGCACCATGGGTTCACCATTAACTACTGTAGCATGACGAGCAGGTACATGATCAACTTCCACGCTAGAATTGGAACTTGCAACTGCTCGGGCATTAAGCGTGGATGGTTTTAGGATTTTAGAAAAATCTAATGGTTGTGGATTGTTGTTTGTAGTCACGGGGGACTGGGTTATGTTTGGATGAGGGAGGGGAGGTAGCCCAGCCATAGGAGGTGGCTGTCCGCCGGTCGGCGAGGCCATAGAAGGACTTTCTCTCTCTAATCGCCAAAAATCACCTAGAAATCACCAGAGCCTCTCTCTCTAGATGCGTGGGTTTGGGTTTTTGGGTTTAGGGTTTTTTTTTTTTTTAGTAATCCACTAGGCTGAGCGCCTAGGGCTACTTTTTATATATAGTAAAGAAAAGAAAGAAAACAGAGAACAATTGTCTATGTTGTCCTACTAGAAGTAGGACTGTAATAAATGAAAATACATAGAACCTATTATCAATATTGCATGTGTCACTCCCAATATTGATATCACAAAATGAAGTACTATTACCTAAGATGATATCCATATTACACGAACAACAAAGTTTAAACCAATGGTATTGCCTCCATTTTTGATCGATTTCCTTTGCATATGCATACCTTGATTCTTCTCCTTGTGCTATCCATGTCTCTAATGTTGATGGTCTTGTCAAGGGTGAAGATTCATGTGGCATTGTATTTAGATGCATCAAGGAACTGATTTTTCCTTAATACAGTACAATACCATAACTTATTCAAATTCAGTGCACTGCCCGTGTGACCAATCATTCCAACTGTCTCTTTGTCTTGTTGTAAATCCCAATGTGTTGGAAATCTGTTCCTTATATGAGCCACATTACTTTTATTGAACATCCCATACCAAAATATGACTAAGTGTGAATTATACATCTTCCCTAGTTGCCTTCTCATGCTTGTGCATGTCATCTTTCCTCCTTCAAGGGAATGAGCACATGGTGCTAATACCACCCTTAGAAGTTGTATTAAATGACAAGGCATAAGTATAGTAGCGTTTCCTGCAAAAAAGAACCCAAGGTTAGTGAAAACTTCTTCTCCTGGATTTGATGATGTTGATCCTGCCCAATTTCCATTTGGCAATATTAAACTCAAATCTGCTTAGCTAGAGCCACTGATATAACTAAAGCTAATAAATGAACTAATCTAGGTATTACATAAGTTAAATCAGCCAATCCCCACATGAGATGGATTTTGGATCCAGTAGCCAAGTGCAAAACCTCAATTTAGCACCTCTAATGCTCTCACCAGGTGCCAAGTTTTGCTTTCCAAAGGACAAGGAAAACATGCATCTCCAACCAACTCCATCTATTAGGAATGACCAATTCTCCATGATAGGTATAAACTTGATAATCCTTGAAGCTAACTTCTCTTTGTACCCTGCAACTAATAAGATAAACAAAAGCATATATATAAACCTTATGAATGGTTCACAATCAACATCAAGGAACCTGGGATTCCTTATGCTTTCATTATCATAATACCTCCAGAATTGGCATGAAATACCAATACCACTAGCTGATATCATGAAAATGCAGCACAAACCCACAAAAAGGTTGGCACCTTCAACATCAATATACAATATAGTCTTGCACTTCCTCTTCATGAGATGCCTAGATAAAACTGAGTTCTACCAAACCATAATAGAAATACCTAATACTGTATTTCCATCTCCAGAGTGGGTGAGTAACCACACTAATACCACTGGAAAATGGCAATACAATATACACGCTAAAGCAATCAAAATCCATATGTAATATCCAAAATTCCTTCTAGAACTCCTGTAAGGATATTCTTTCCACACACTACTGAACCACCCCCAGACTGAGCATGGTAACATGCTAATACCACTGGGAATCCTAATCTAAGATTAGGAGTTTGTGATTTGTCAAGGTTGATTAACTTCCTCCCTGCACAAGGCAGTTCAGAGAATGAGTGAAATTCAATTGTACCTGCAAAAGAAAAAACAATGTTAGCTAAAAAATCTGCAACTGAGTTGCCTTCTCTGAATACATGTTGAAAGATCACACTGAAGCTTTCTTTCATCTCCTTGATTCTCTTCACTTCATGTGCTATAACCCATGGTGGATTCCATTCACCTTTAATCAACTTCTTCATTACGAGTGAGTCTGTCTCCAAAATGAGGGGATGTAGGGAATGTTGCACACAATATTCCAACCCTTGCACTATTGACCTAGCTTCTACAACTACATTAGTAGACACCCCTAATTCCACTTCCCTTGCATACACCAAGTCTCCTTCACCATTCCTCACACAAAAACCTATAGAACTAGGTCCGGGGTTTCCCTTTGATGCTCCGTGAGTGTTGCACTTATACCACCCATGGTGAGGCACCTGCCATGTTACCCTTCTTGTGATCAACGTAGGCTTGTATCCTTCAAAGAACGGGTTCATATCTGGCCATAGTAATGGGATATTAGGAAGCCAACCATACCTCACCTTTGCCAATTGATGCAATGTCCTGTTAACTTCATGGATCACCCTATTAATTGACACAAAACCCCCATGTTTTCATGCATTCCTTTTCATTCAAAGCTCCCAAGTAATGATGGCAGGTGCTGCTTGAAACAATGGTTTTATTTTTGGACAACATTTTGCACTCCACCAATGCCTAATGACTTGATTTAGTTGAATCAAAGGTATTGTTATTCCAGCAGCCCCCATAAACAATTTCTAAACATTTGATACAGTAGAACTTGTAACAAATATGTGCTCCATGGTCTCTTTTTGTGGATGTTGACAACACCAGCATATCAGTAGCAATTTTCTTCCTCCACAACCTCCATAGGAAGAATGATATCTTGAAAGGCAGGCCTTTTATCCACGTTAGCTTGTACTCCCGATTGGGATTAGCCCTATGCCTTAGTATTTGCCAAGCACTACTCACACTAAACTTACTTGATGGTGTTGTCATCCAATATGGTTTATCCCAATAACCCTCACTTTTCTCATAGTGTATATTGGATTGAATATGGTGAACAACTTCTTCAGTAAAGTTCAGATCCAGTAGGTCATTATTCCATGTATTCATTTGCCTCAATTCTGCAACTTCCTGAAGGTCTTCATTGATTGGAAACTCTTCAGGTAGAATATGATATAATGCACCCAATCCAGTCCAGTTCTCATGTCATATATTTGTTGTTCTACTCCTCATCTCCCAGAGAATCTCATGCTCAACCTCTTCTCTTGCATTCAACATTTTCTTCCATACATGTGATCCCTCTCTAAACTGCACTATTGTTGGCAATTCCTTTTTAAAGTATTTGTTCCACATGTAGTTAGACCACAGAGTTTTTGTGGTCCTAAATCTCCACCAAAATTTTGCAAACAATGCCCTGGACACATCATTAAGAGATCTAAAACCTAGACATCCTTCTTGTTTGGGTAGACATAGATTTTACCAGGAGGACCAATGTCTACTCCTTCCTTCTTCCTTTGTACTCCAAAAGAATCTTGCAAATAGCTTGTGTAAATGCTCTAAGATGTTATTTGGTGGATCTAGAACTGATAGCATATGAACTGGCATGCTTTGCAATACACTAGAGATTAGTATTGCCTTTCCTCCAAAGGATAAAAGCTTACCCTTCCATGAATGCATCTTGGATTTCACCTTATTGATTAGATCTTCATAATACTCCTTTCTTCTCCTATCATAGAATATAGGGCATCCGAAGTAGGTAAAAGAAAATTTACCTCTTACAAATACAGTAACACTCCCTACTTCTTGATATAATCCATGAGCTACCTTAGAGTGCATGTAATAGGAGCTTTTAGTTTTGTTGATCATCTTCCCAGATACCTTCTCATAATTACCTAAAATAGCCATTATCTTTCACAAAGAATGTGGGTGAGCAGATGCAAAAATAATAGTGTCATCCGCATATGCCAAGTGATTAAGAGGCTCCGAACACTTAGGCATTCCAAACCTACAAAATATTTATCATCAAACAACTTGTTCAACGACCTTGATAGAACCTCAGCTGACAATATAAACAAAGCTGGAGATAGTGGATCCCCTTGCTTCACCCCCTAGTTTATTTAAAGAATCATGTGGCTTGTCCATTTACCAAAACGGAATACCAATTGTTTGATATCAAGTTCCATACCATATTGATGAAGTTTTCTGAGAAAGGGTTTAGGGTTTTCTTTTTGGGTAAATCCACTAGGCATGGCCTAGGGCTAATTTTTATTTATATAAACAAGTAAAATAAAGTGTCATGCTGTCTTACATTGTGTAAGACAGCTCACTATTGTAGCTACATCACTCCTATTGTCAAATTTGAGTAAATGTATCTCAAAATTGATAGTACATAATGATCTACTAAAAACATTAACTAAGGTGCCTAGCAAAATGAAAAAAACTAGCCTGGCGTAATTGAGATTGTTAATTCTTAATCCATGGACTTCAGAATTCCACTTGTTGTTGTTCCAGTTTACTCGTTGTTAACCTCCACCGTGATAAAATGAGTGATCCATTGCAATATATCCCACTTCCATACCTGCCACATTTCCAGAATTAGTCGCACATTGTAATGCTTTTTGATATAGCCTCCTTTCGTGTAATCATAGATCATAATCCTCTCTAGCCCATTGCTCTTGTTGATGCTTATTGTATCTAATATTCTGAATTATAACTGCACATTGAAGTAAACCACTAAATTTACACTCAATTCCATTTAGGATTTAGGGTTTTTTAGCAAATATACCACTAGACAGACTGTCTAGTGGCTAATATATAAATAAATCAAAACAAGGATCCAATGTTTACAATTTGGCTATATTAAACTCAAATCTGCTAAGCTAGAGCTACTGATATAACTAAAGCTAATAAAATGAACTAATCTAGCTATTACACAAGTTATATCAGTCAATTCCCCACATGAGATGGATTGTGGATCCAGTAGACAAGTGCAAAACCTCCATGTAGCACCTCTAATGCTCTCACCAGGCGCCAAGTTTTGCTTTCCAAAGGATAAGGCAAACATGCATCTCCAACCAAATCCATCTATTAGGAATGACCAATTCTCCATGATAGGTATAAACTTCATAATCCTTGAAGCTAACTCCTCTTTGTACCATGCAACCAATAAGCTAAACCAAAGCATATATATAAACCTTATGAAAGGTGCACAATCGACATCAAGTAACCTTAGGTTCCTTATGCTTTCATTAACATAATACCTCCAGAATTGGCATGAAATGCCAATACCACTAGCTGATATCATGAAAATGCAGCATAAAACAACAAAAAGGTTGGCACCTTCAACGTGAATGTACAATATAGTCTTGCACTTCCTCTTCATGAGATGCCTAGATAAAATTGAGTGCTGCCAAACCATAATAGAAATACCTAGATTGTGTACTGTATTTCTACCTCCATATTGAGTGTGCAACCACACTAATACCACTGGAATGGCAATACAATATACATGCTAAAGCAATGAAAATCTAGTTTGCAATGATAACATCTTGTGTAAATCTGATCCTTGTAGAACCGTGTAATGGGGAGTCTTTTAGGGTCCCAGAATTGTTCCCATAACATATCTCTTAAAGATCAAACAAGTAGCATAATGTAACTCTTACCATATGTAATGTCCAAAATTCCTGCCAGAACTCCTGTGAGCATATTCTTTCCACACACTGCTGAACCACCCCCAGACTGAGCATGGAAACATGCTAATAACACTGGAAAGTCATTCAACATTGTCCAGAAAACCAAAGATACTCATGTTCCAGAAATGCATAACTTAATGTAGCCATTAATCTGGATGTTTCCTCTTGGCAATCCTAATCCTAAGATTAGGAGTTTGTGATTTTTCAAGGTTGATTAACTTCCTCCCTGCACAAGGCAGTGCAGAGAATGAGTGAAATTCAATTGTACCTGCAAAAGAAAAAACAATGTTAGCTAAAAAGTCTGCCACTGAGTTTCCTTCTCTGAATACATGTTGAAAGATCACATTGAAGCTTTCTTTCATCTCTTTAATTCTCTTCACCTCCTGTGCTATAACCCATGGTGGATTCCATTCACCTTCAATCACCTTTTTCATTGCGAGTGAGTTTGTCTCCAAAATGAGAGGATGTAGGGCATGTTGCACACAATATTACAGCCCTTGCACTATTTCCCTAACTTCTGCAACTACATTAGTAGACACCGCTAATTCCACTGCCCTTGTATACACCAAGTCTCCTTCATCGTTCCTCACACAAAAACCTATGGAACTAGGTCCAGGTTTCCCTTTGATGCTCCGTCAGTGTTGCACTTATACCACCCATGGTGAGGCACCTGCCATGTTACCGTTCTTGTGATCAACGTAGGCTTGTATCTTTCAAAGAACTAGATCATATCTGGCCATAGTAATGGGATATGAGGAATCCAAGCATACCTCACCTTTTCCAATTGATGCAATGTCCTGTTAACTTTATGGATCACCCTATTGATTGACACAGAACCCCCATCTTTTCCTTCATTCCTTTTCATTCAAAGCTCCCAAGTAATGATGGCAGGTGCTTCTTGAAACATGGTTTTAGTTTTGGACAACATTTAGCACTCCACCAATGCCTAGTGACTTGCTTTAGTTGAATCAAAGGTATTGCTATTCCAGCAGCTCCCATAAACAATTTCCAAACCTTTGATGCAGTAGAACTTATAACAAATATGTGCTCAATGGTCTTTTCTTATGGATGTTGACAACACCAACACTTCGATATTACCATGTGTCCTTTCCTCATCCTCATATCATCAGTAGAAATTTTATGCCTCCACAACCTCCATAAGAAGAATGATATCTTGAAAGGCAGACCTTTTATCCATATTAGCTTGTACTCCTGATTGGGATTAGCCCTATGCCTTAGTATTTTCCAAGCACTACTCACACTAAACTTACCTGATGTTGTTGGCATCCAATATGGTTTATCCCAATAAACCTCACTTTCCTCATAGTGTATATTGGATCGAATATGATCAGCAACTTGTTCAGTAAAGTTCAGATCCAGTAGGTCATTATTACATGCATTCATTTACCTCAATTCTACCACTTCCTTTTTTTAATAAAATCCACTAGGCCAGGTGCCTAGGGCTAGTTTTTATTTATATAAAACACATGAAAAACATAATAATATGTTGTCTTACAAAAAGTAAGACTATAAAAATTGGAAATTAAATATGCCCTATTATCAAATTTGGATAGGTGATACCCAAACTTGATATAACACATTGCTAAACTACTCAAAGCAAGGTAACTGTCTAAGCTACAAACTAGCCCAATGATCAAAGGCCCATATCTTCTAAGAATTTTCTTGTGCTTAAATAATGACAGTGCCCAGTCGCATTGCTTGTAGGAATAGCCCAAGAGTGATATTATCAGTTGATTGCACTAGTAGACTAACTTCCATATAGAGCACCAGTGCTCCATATTGACAATCCATGAGTGTTCCTGCCTTCTGTCAATTATATTGTGATCTTCTGATGTACAATTTGTAGCCATCCCTACACAAACATCCCATTCATGATGACAGTACAAGTTCCTCATGTAGCTGTTCTCAAATATTTCCCAGAACTTGTTCCTCAAGTACATGTTATCCTTAATCTCTCCTATGCCTTCCCCAGCTTGCCCTCCAGCGGATTGAGTACATAGTACTAATACCACCACTAAGAGGTTGGACCAGGAAAAGGACATAAGTATAGTAGTTCTTCCTGTTGTGTATTATGTCCAATGACAAACTTCTGTACTATTTCTCATTCGCTTTTCAAGTGTGTTCCTTATATGAGATTGTGATATTAATGGCCTCTTGTGTTCCCTGTGTATCTTCCTGGGTGTAGCTGTTTCTTTTCTTGATTTATCATAATGCATGGCCTCTCAAAATTCAATATTATAGTGATGCTTCGACCCTATATATCTGGACTCATTTTGTATATTGATTTCTCTTGTAACATCCATTTCCATGCTTTTGCCTTCCTCAACTTGCCCTCCAGTGGAATGAGTACATTGTACTAATATCACCACTTGGAGGTTGGGTCAAAGTAAGGATATAATAATAGTAACGTTTCCTGACTCTTTGCTCCATCTGTAGTCATAATCGTGACTGTCCTTTTTGTAGGCATCAGAGTGTAGATTATGTTGTGTCTCTATGCCTGCACTTGGTGTGTTTATTTCCTGCTTGTGATGGAAGATATGGGCAACAGAGTACTCTTTTGTGCTTCTGTGTTTACATATACCTATGACTTCTCCTCAGTGGATTGACTGCATAACACTAATACCAACTGAGTTTCCACCATAGAATATAACATAAACACAAAAAATTCACCATGGAAAAAAGAAAACTATGTTAGTGATAACCTTGCTCAACATGATCTCCCCTTTTAAGGTTTGATCATGTTGACCGTCTATTTGAGCTCCCATATATTTGTCTTCTTTTGTTAATATGAAGCTTATTTCCCTTCTGTAACCATTTTCCTGAGTCCTTGTATCCACAAGTGCCAAAGTTAACTGCACCTCAATTGTTCTGAATCTCCAGGAGCAGTGATGTACTTTCCTGGGCACCCTTCTCCTGTGTTCTGTGTCTTCCTTACCCTTACCTACGCTGCCTCGTATGTCACCATTATGTGACTCACT
Source organism: Nicotiana paniculata (assembly GCA_005239505.1). Taxonomy (NCBI): domain Eukaryota; kingdom Viridiplantae; phylum Streptophyta; class Magnoliopsida; order Solanales; family Solanaceae; genus Nicotiana; species Nicotiana paniculata. The sequence goes on along the minus strand of ML366318.1, from coordinate 10,795 downwards.
CTTAATACTGATCACCTTCAAATTTGAGTTATTAATACTCCAATCTATTGCATCCATTAACCCCTGCTGTCCAATTCTCTTAAACATTCTAGACAGCTCTCCTTCCAATTGGACATCACAGCCTTGGTTATGCTTGTACCAGTGATGTAGACAATTTTTCCATAGCTTGTAGTAGAGATTGATTATGAAACTTCCGTTTTTTATCCTTGAAGTGTTACAGTGCATTAGGCAGCATTTCCATGATATTCCACATGTTCCATAATTTGTTTGCCAACCACACCATAACATTTGATGAATGTCGAGTAGACTGTTGATCCACTTTCCTACTGTCCCTGTGCCTATCTTTAATTCCCCCTCAATGGAATGAGTATCTACTAATACCACCAATTGAGGGTTCATCTGCAAATAGAGCATGGAGACATTTCCTTGACCTGCAAAAAAGAAAAAGTTGTTAGATAAAAAAAACCTTACCATACTCTCCTCCAAAAAGACTCGAGCATGATAAGCCATAGTGACAACTTCAGGAATCCTTCCTGCACTTATTCCTCCTTCATCCTTTAATTCATTGCCACCATTACTCTCAAATAAGGGCATTGTATCTTATATTCATTCTCTATCCTTCTACCTTGACTATCTAACTCCTAGAACTCATGACACACAATTGTGCCAACATCAAGTGCATAGTTAGCTAGGTGGTCGGCCAACTTATTCCCTTCTCTAAAAATGTGTGAAACCACATAGTTTCCATCATTCAGATGCTGCATAATCTCTTCATATTGTTCTGCTATACACCAAGGTGGATTCCATGATCCATCCATGATTTTCTTCATTAACATCGAATCGGTTTGCACACATGCTTGAGAATATTGCTGCATTCTACAGAACCTCAAACCCTCCACAATAGCCACTGCCTCAGCTTCTGTATTTGATACTTCATTAATTTCTTTTCCTATTGCATACATAATATCTCATAATATCTCCATACTCATCCCTTACACAAAATCCAATTTCACTCCTACCAGGATTCTCCCTTGAAGCACCATCAGTGTTCACTTTCGTCCAGCCTTCACCTGGTAATTCCCATATTACTTTTGTAATTTTAAGTTTAGGTGTGTAATTCTCCATCATAGTTAGTAACTCCTGCCATTTTTGAGGGATATTATTAATACCAGGTTTCCTTACTTTCACCAGAGCTTGAAGATTGGATGATACTTGATATATAACGCGACTTGTTGAAACAGAATCTACATACTTCATACTATTCCTTCCTTCCATAGTTCCCAGACTATGCATGATGGCAAGGACTGCATAATAGGTTTAAGTCTAGCACATACTTTGGCAGTCCAACAGCTGGTTATTTCTTGCTGCATTGAAAGTCCTTGTACATTAATACCTGCCCTCGAAAGGAAGTATCGCCATACATCACTAGCTATCTCTGAATTGAAGAACAAGTGCTGGAGTGTTTCTTCCTTGGGGTTAATGCAGCACCAGCATTTTGATGGCATCATATACCCAAGTCTTCTTATAAAATCATCTAAGGGTATCTTTGCCTTCCAAACTTTCCACATAAAGAATGAAATTTTGAATGGCAACCCCTTCACCCAAATCATCTGATATGCTACCCTTGGTTCATCCCTTCTTCGCAAGTATTCCTAGGCAGTTCTAACACTAAAATGACCTCGACGTTCTAACATCCAGTAAGGTACATCGAGTATCTCATTAACAGTTGGTGGCTTAATATTTTCAATAACGTGTGTGGCATATTCGTCAGGTAAAATCTCCATTAACCTCTCTACATTCCATTCCCCATTGTCAACCACATCCCATACATTATGAATTGATTCATTTATCCCAAAGTTCTGTGGGACAATGAAGTATAAGGCTCCCATCCTTGTCCAGTTATCATACCAGAATAATAACGATCCCATCTTTGGATGCCATTTAATTTGATGCTCGATTAAGTCCCTACATTCTAACATCCTTCTCCAAATATGTGATCCTTCTCTCCATGGTACAATAACTGAGTTCATTTTTTGCAGTATTTCTGGCTCATGAATGAACTCCAAAGACTTGGCTTTGTTCTATAATTCCACCATAATTTACAGAAAAGTGCTTTAGCAACATCATGTAGCGATCTGAAACCAATTCCACCTTCTGCATATGGCATACATAAGGTGCTCCAAGATGCCATGTGCCTGCTGCTACCACCTATTGAACTGCACCCAAAATATTGCGCAAATATTTTGTGCATCTTGTTTATTACAAAGTTAGGAGGGTTCACTGCAGAAACAAGATAAATTGGCATGCTCTGCAATACATGTGCAATCAAGACTACTCTACCCCCTATTGTAAGTAATTTTCCTTTCCAAGATTGGAGTTTGTCCAGTAATTTTGTGATCAATCATTGATAATGATCTAGCTTTCTCCTCGAGTGAAAAATGGGACAGCCAAGGTACATCAATGGGAATTCTTGCCTATTGATACCAATGGTCATTTCCACCTTGTCTTCTACTTCCTCATCTATCAAATGATGCATGTACACAGCTGATTTCGACTTGTTCACAAGCTGCCGAGAAGCAGCTTCATATGCCCCCAGTACTTCCATGATTAATCTTAATGAAGTAGCATCATATGATGAGAAAATAATCGTATCGTCCGCGTAGGAAAGATGATTAATTTTAGGACTCCATTTAGGTAAACCAAATCCACGAAAGAAAAGGTTCAAATGTAATACATTTAACCCCCTCGACAATGCTTCTGCAGCAAGTATAAACAATGTGGGTGATAGTGGATCCCCATGTTTGACGCCCCTCGATGATTTGAAAAATCCATGTGCCTGACCATTAATTAATACAAAATACCAATTATTTGATACAATGCCATATATCATTCCAATGAACCTTTCCGCAAATCCTATCTTTCTAAGCACCTTTGTATGAAATAGCCAAGGCAGCCTGTCGTATGCCTTCATCATATCAAGTTTGATTACCACATTTTGTCCAGCTCTAGTTCTAAGTCTTATATCTGTGATAATTTGCTGAGTGAGCAAAACATTTTCAACTATGCTCCTCCCTTTCACAAAGCCAGCTTGTTCTTCCGAGATAATATTAGGTAATAGCCCTAGAAGCCTCTCATGTATCACCCTTGATATCACTTTGCTGGTAAAATTACTCAGACTTATTGGCCTCAAATTAGAGAATGTATTCACCTCCTTTTTCTTTGGAAGAAGGACCAAATTAGTATGAGTCACACACTTTGGTAGTTCATATCCATTAAAAAGGCTTTCACCATATCAAATAAATCATCCCTAATTATCTCCCAACATGATTGATAGTATTTTCCTGTGTATCCATCCGGACGCCTTGCACTATCTCCATTCAAACCAAAGACTATAATTTTCACCTCTTCTTTTGTTGGCTGTCTTATTAATTCACAATTCTGCTCCATCTCTGTCAATTCTGGGACATGATCCAGTATCTGAAAAGATGTAGGTACTGTTGACTCCTTGAATTGATCTTCATAAAAATGAACAGCTTCCTGGGCTATCTCTTCTTCCTCTTCTAACCATGTACCTTGACTATTTTGAATTCTGTTAAGCTGTAGTCTTTTCCTTTGACCCCTAACTTGAGCATGAAAAAGTTGTGTTCCTATCTCCATCTTTGAACCAATCCATTCCTGCTTTCTACTTCCAATATTTTTCCTCAACTGCTAAGAATCTGATCAATTCTGCCTGCACCTACCTTGTGCAGTCTTTCTCTGTTCTCTTTTGTAGGATGAAGTTCAAATTGTGCTTCATGTACCAATACTTCCTCCATGCTAGAAATTTTCTGAAATATGTTCCCATAGGTAGCTTTACTCCACATTGATAATGCATTTTTAAGTTTTTTCAGTTTGTAGATAAACAAGGTAAAAGGATTAGCATAGAAGTCTGTCGTCCAGTTTTTTCTCACAACTTCCTGAAAAGACTCATGTTCAACCCAGAAATTCAGAAATCTAAAAGGCTTTCTCACTGGAGGTGTTTCTATGTCACACTTTAGTTGCATAGGGCTATGGTCGGACCCTATCTTTGAAAGGTGAGTTACTTCTATTCCTGGGAATGTCCGTTGGAACTCCTCATTTGCCAAACACCTGTCTAGTCTTTTGAAAATGGAATCTTCTTCGGCTCTCCCGTTCCACCAAGTAAAAATGCTTCCCTTGAATCCAAGATCAGTGAGGTTGCAAGTTGTGATGCAATGTCGAAAGTCATAAATTTCATTCAACGACACTGGTAGACCACCAAACTTTTCTTCTTCGTCCCATATGACATTGAAGTCACCACCTACTAGCCATGGTACAGTCATGTCTCTTGCCCTTGCATACATTGAGTCCCATAATTCAATTCTTTCAATGGCATCACATTTAGCATACATTAAGGTAAGCACCAGTTCTATATGTGATTTAGTATGAAAGAGCCTTAATGTCAACTGTTGCATCATATTATACATGATTGTCACATCATATGCCTCATCAATGAGAGCCCAAATCTTTTTTGACACATTGGATATTGTTTGTGCAAAACCAATTTGTCTTCTGTACCTTTCCAGTTTTGCAGATTGTTGCTTAGGTTCCATTATTCCTATAAACTCATAATGGTGTTGCCTATGCATTTTTATTATACTTTCAAAGGCTTTTTGAGTATTGACCAACCTTATGTTCCAAATTAGAGCATCAATTATTAGTTGTTTGATTTGGTCAAGGTCCTCCTCATTTACACCACATGCAGGCAATGTGGTGATATCCTTCTGTTGTTTCTTCCTTACTTTAGTTGAAGATTTGACCTTTTCAATATGCCTAGGTGACAAATCACCTTTTGTTGCAGCATTTAAGAAATTCTGTGCAGTGGACTCCTGATCCATATCCTTGCCGATTCTTTCATTTTCCTCGTCTACATCATTGGTTTCCTTACCTCTTAAAACATCCACTGTGTTTTGTTTCTGCCCTTTAGATATCAAATTATGATCCTCTCCTTTCTTCAGTATCATTAACTGCTTAATCTCTAATGGAACAGTGTTTTGAGGTTCAATAGAACATTGCTTTTCAGGTCCAGTTTCCATTTTATCAGCATCCTTACTCTTCTTCTCCCCAGTTCCTCCAGGATCTACTGCTTCATTTCCTCTGCTTTCTGAGCTCTCAATGTCTAAACTATTGATTCTTGTAACTGTCTGCTTCTTTTCACCTTGTTCCTTACATGTTGTGTTTGTAATATCCTTTTTGGTAGTGTCATCTGTTATATTTTTATTTGCACTAATAGGATCCCTATTCACACTTTGTTCTTCACCCTCATGATCATCATCAATTGGCTCATCATCAAATGGTGCTACTTCTGGAACTTCACCCTCATCCGAATCCTCCTCTATTTGGTTAGACCATAGTCTGCCCCCACTCCATTGAACTCTTTCATTGACTTTTGGAAAATCACTCTTTGTTTTAGCTCCTGTAGATAGAACAACAGAAGATTTAGCTAGTTCTTGGTCCACCAGTGTATCTTGTGAAGGAATTTCCTGACATGAAGTATTTATATCGACTGTCTTGTCCATTGCATTCTCTTTAAAGGTTCTCTTCACCCATTGAGATGTGGTTTCCTTGTCTTTGGATTTATCTTTTTCATTCCCCATTAGAGTGTTATATACTCGATCATTGGTAGATCCAATCCCTACTGTGTTGGGATTAAATGCTGGTGCTGCAGGGTTTAAGTTCCCATCCTTATTGGCAAATTCTTTTTGCCTTCGTTTAGCTGCACTTTGATTCCCAATTGTTAAACTTTTAGAACCTCTTTGATCTTCTACCAACACTAACTGGTTGTCATTTCCTTCATCCTCCTCGACCACCTCCAAGACTGCAAATTTATTTCCCAATTGAACCGGCTTATTTGCTCCATTATCTACTGGTACAATCTCCTCTCCAGTTATTCCTTGTACTCCATTTTATTGCCCTGCATTCCTATCCTTATTACCTCCATTTGTTAGTTGATTATCAGTCTGCTGAACTGGAATAAGTTCTCTTCCTGTATTCCCTTGTTCAACACTTTGATTCACCACAGCTTTAACTCTATTATCCTTCACTTCTTTCCACTGTTCTTTCGAATTTCCAGCCACATTACCTACAACATTTCCACTAGATAAGATCATTAAAGGTTATTGGTTAGAATTATTATGTTTCTTGTCATTTGTAGCCTGCTTAACATTCTCTTTCTCAACATACAACTCTGGGTGTAACCTCTAGAAATCTAATTAATCGTGCCCTTGAAGTTTACAATTCTTACAGTACTTAGGTAGCATATCATAATTAATTTTTACCCATTCAGTTCTGATTTCTCCAGTAATTTCATTTTCTATATCCATCCTCACCTTCTTAGGTAAATCAGCAAGCAAATCAACTAGAACCTTTACCCTCGAACAACTAGGTCTAGTTTTGTTTATAGTGGCCATATCTAAATTCCATGGTTTCCCGACTGCAGTAGCTAAAGAAAACAAGCATTCCTTCACAAAAAGCGTAGGCAACAAACTTGGGAAAGATATCCAAGCCATCTCCTTAGGTGTTTCCTCGCCTGCGTTGAATTTTGAGTCATAAATTAAAGGTCGAAGTTGGTACTCGTATCCATCCTTGTCCTTAATGTAATGAGTAGTCTTCGACATAAAACTTAAGAAATCCTGCCATAAGGTCATTCTTATTAGTACATGCCTTTCCCTTAAGAAACAATTGTTACATTCTCCTTTGATACCACATTGAATTGGAATTAATCGACATAGTTGCTGTAACTCTGGGCTTCCATACGATAATTTTCCAACATGTTCTCCATTGAGCATTGTTGGTCTGAGAAGTTGAATAGGTTCAACTAATGAAATCTGCTCGTTCATGGCAGCGTTTAAGGTACATGGTTTTAGTATTTTTGTCTAATCCAGTGGCTGGGGGTTATTGTTTGTGGTCGTGGACGTTGGGACAATGGTGGTTGGTGGCTGGTGATGTAGCGAGGCCACTGGGGGGTAGCTGGCCAACGGCCTGGGCAGCCATGGCAGTGTGGTTGTATGCAGTTTTCTTTGATCTCCTACCGCCAGAGAGATAGATCCCAAACGTGAATTTTGGTTTGGTTTTTTTTTTTGGCGAATCTACTAGGCGAGGTGCCTAGGGCTAGTTTTTATTTATATAGAAAAGCAAAACAAAGTAGCATGTTGTCTTACATTGTGCAAGACTATAAGATATGTCTACTAAGTATGTCTTATTATCAATTTTAGGCACGTGAAACCCAAAGTTGATATTACAAAATGAAATACTAATAATATGAAACATAATGTCTAAAATTCATATAAAAACTAGCCAATTGCAAAAGTAACCATTTTCTGCATTTGTGTATAAATTGTTGCCAAGATAGCCCATCAAAATGTACTGCGTGAACCATGTGTACATCAGCTCCATTGATTCTGAAATCTTGTGCATATTTAGTGTGTATTCCACTGATGCAAAACGTGTTGTAGAAAAGTGGATGTTTGTTAAGTTCAGCACTACCCAGTACCAGTTGCACCTCCTGATTGTGCATTTTGGTTTCAATATTTGGAGATCAAAATCCTTATCTGAATGTAACCATTATCTCCCATCATGTGTTATTTGTATGTCCATGTTGATGTAGGTGATGCTCTGCTACATTTGCTGCTCTGTAATATTTCTAGTAATCCATCTGCAACCTAGTGACTCGACCATTTAAAATTGGCACTTTGTTTATTCATGCCTGTTCTGCTGCATTTTTCATGTGAACCAAAGTGTTTTTTCTTGTCTTGTGCCTGCCTCCCTGTATGTTTTCTTGGTCTATTTGATATCTTTGTTCTTGTGATTTCTTTTCTATCGCAGGCACTCCATATTCCCATAGTGTATAAATGACACTGCCCAATTTGTTTAAACTTTCTAGGCATTTTTCTCCAAGTATCTTCCAACTTATTGCTTCTCGTAGCTAATAGTCTATTGTATAATTGTAATGTCCTTCTATTGGAATGAATTCAAAGCATTGATAATAGAATTCTACTATAACATAGAACAATAGCACAGAAAGTGAACCTGCTCCCAGAAGAGATTCCAAAATCCAACTGCATATCATCGCATTTCTGTGTAGCAATTTGATCAGCTGAGAGATTTTCCTTAGCTCTATTCTTGTGCATATCTCCATATACTTCCTAGTCGAATGATTACTAGGTACTGATACCACAAACTGGGAGTTCCTTGAACAATAGGGCATAGATACAATATCTTTCCCTGCAAAAAAAAACACAAAGTTAGTCAAAAATCATATCTAAAAATCCTCCACCGTTAGGCTTTGAATATGCTGATCGTGAGATATCTCCAGCACCATGATTTTCCTTATCTCCTCCCTTAACTCCTAGACACCTTTACCCTTAAGCTTGGACACTGCAATTTATCTTCATTTACTAATCTCCTACCGTGACAGTCTAACTGCCCAAATTGATCACAATCAATATCGACATAATCTAAAGCATAGTTGGCAAGATGATCTGCCAATTTATTGCCCTCTCTATAAATGTGTGACACATCATAGTTGGTCCTTTCCAATAAGTACATTATCTCCTCAACTTGTTCCGAAATGATCCATGGTGGTTTCCATAAACCATCCATGATTTTTTTCAAAAGCATCGAATAAGTTTGAACCCTTACTTGAGAGTATTGTTTGATTCTGCACAACCTCAATGCTGCAACGATTGCATTTTCTTCAGCAACTGTGTTAGTTGCTTCTTCAATTTCTTTCCCTACTGCCCAGAGTATATCCCCCTTTTCATCTCTAACACAGTAACCAATTGCACTTCTACCTGGATTTCCCCTAGATTCACCATCCATGTTGACCTTAAGCCATCCATCTCTTGGTAGTTCCCACAGAACTCTGTGCACCTTAAGTTTAGGAGTATAATTCTCCATCATTGTTAAGAGTTCGTGCCATTTGTGTGGGACATTGGTTATCCCTGGCTTTCTCACTTTCACCAGTGCTTGGAGTGTTGATGAAGCTTGATATATCACCCTGCTGGTTGACACTTCATCCCCATACCTCCTATTGTTTCTCCTTTTTCCATAACTCCCACACTATGCACGATGGGAGTGCATGAAAAATTGGCTTTAGCCTATGACACGCATTAGCAGTCCAATATTTAATGATTGCCTGGTGCATAGTTAGCCCCTCCAATGCAATACCTGCCCTAGACAAGAAATACTTCCATACAGTCTTAGCTGTCTCAGATCTGAAACAAATGTTGCATTGTTTCTTCATTAAGTTGTGCACAACACCAACATTTCGAAGGCATACAATAAAACAGCCTTCTCATGAAGTCATCCAAAGGTAACTTTGATTTCCATACTTTCCACATGAAAAATACAATTTTGAATGGTAAGCCTTTCACCCAAATCATCCTGTATGCTGTCCTTGTCTTGTCTTTTTTTCTTAAATATTCCTATGATGTCCNCTGTAGCCTCTCGAAGATAAGTACAGACGTCTTTGTACCGATCAACAAGACTACTAGACTTGCTCATGACTTGTGAATCCTAAGGGAACCTAGAGCTCTGATACGAAGCTGTCACGACCCAAAATTCATAAGGTCTTGATGGCGCCGGACACCACTGTCAGGCAAGCCAATCATTAAATGGTTAAGTTAAATTTCCTGTTTTAGCATTTTTGAAGTCATTACCTTTCACTTTATTACATAATACTGAATAAAATCCGCTAAGTAAATACGACAATTTAGTATCCCATTTTTATAAAATACATCCCAAGCACATCCCAGAACCCGGTGTCACAAGTGCATGAACAAATTCTAAGAATTTCACAAATAATACAAAGCTTGTCCGAAATACAAATTAGACAAGGAATTTAAAATGAAAATAAATACAATATGAGGGAGACTCTGTCGGCCGCGGTTCGCCTCCGGATGATACAGCTCACCTAAGTCTCCAAGCCGGCCACATCGCTGTGAAAGTACCTGGCAATAAAAATGTACAGCAAGTGTAGCATGAGTATGAAAATAACGTGTACTCAGTAAGCATCCCGTCTAACCTCAGAGAGGTAGTGACGAAAGGTCGAATTTGACACTTGCTATAAGTCAGTTTAGTATAATCAAGTGAGATGCTAAGCATGAGTATCATAGGAAAATTTAATAATAATTAGGGATAAGAAATATCAACTTCTTTCACATTTAACACATTAAATCTTTGTCATTTCAGTTGGAAATTTTGCAACTTCTTCGCACAATAAACAGTAATAATTACAGGAAATACGCAGCAATTATCATGCGTAAGGAAATGCCGAGGGTCAAACGACGCGGACCAACAATAATAAAATGTGCACTGCCGAGGGTCGAACGGCCCAAACCATAGATGCATCAATCTGCCCCTCTCGCGAATCTAACCTGCGACGCGGTTAACATAATACTAGGGCTACCCAACTAGCGAATCATACCTGCGACTCGGGTACCCGTATAAATATACATAAATACATGGTCATCCTGCTCGCGAATCATACATGCGACTCAGGCACCCAAAGTTACACATATTCACACCAATAAACCACATTTTTATCAGGAAAATTAGTTGTTCAATGAAGTGATAAAATTCTCCTTTTAATAAACATGAGAATATTATTTAAAACCTTTCTGCAGATTTACTTGCCAATTTCGACAGGATTCCAAACTCCATAGATTTATCTGAGACATAATTATCCAAGGAAGAATCAATTCTCCTTCTAGGTGATTAAGAAAAGTAAACTCTATCC
>ML366315.1:0-37793 GCA_005239505.1 Nicotiana paniculata | reverse complement strand
AAAAAGTGAAGAATTGTTTCCAAGTGCGAACTCTGGCCTCCCCGAAATCGAAACCTCTTAATCACAAAGGCACTCTTCGCAAATGCGATCCTGTCAGGAATTGGGAATGTTCGCAAAGGCGAACACTGAGTTCTAAGTCAAAATTCACTATATAGTCTATCTAAAACTCACCCGAGCTCTCGGGGCTCTAAAATAAATATGCACACAAGTCTAAAAACATTATACGAACTTGCTCGTGTGATCAAATCGCCAATATAACACCTACAAACCTCGAATTTAGCATCAAATCAAAGGAAATTTTCAAGAGACCTCAAGAACTTCTATTTTCACAACCGGACGTCTGAATCACATCAAACAACCTCCGTTTCTCATCAAATATGACAGACAAGTCATAAATATATTATTGGACCTATACCGTGTTCCAGAACCAAAATACGGACCTGATATCAATAAAGTCAAACATTGGTCAAACTTTCAATGTCATTAAGCTTTTAAACTTTCAAATTTCAACAAAGTGTGATAACTCGGGCTAGGGACTTCCGGATTCAATTCCGGGCATACATCCATGTCCCAAATAATGATACGGACCGAACGAGACTGTCAAAACACAAATTCGGGTCCATTTCCCCAAAACGTTGACCAAAGTAAACTCAAATAGATTTTAAGGAAAAGTTTTCACACTTTCTCAGTTTTTAACATAAACTTTCCGAAAAAATCACCCGGACTGCGCATGCAAATCGATGAGGGCTAATACGAGGCACTTAACGCTTCAAAGCGTAGAATTAGGTTCTAAAATATAAGATAACCTATTGGGTCATCACATTCTCCACCTCTAAAACAACCGTTCGTCCTCGAATAGACATAGAAAAGTACCTGAGATGGTTAAAAGGTGTGGATATCTACTCTGTATGTCGGACTCGGATTCCCAAGTAGCTGCGTCGACGGGCAGAACACTCCACTGCACTCAAAATTGAAGGATAACTCTTCAAACTGAACTAGCAAACCTGTTGGGCTTTACTAGCCACTGGCTCCTCCTCATAAGTCAAATCCTTGTCCAACTGGACAGAGCTGAAATCTAACATATGAGACGGATCACCGTGATACTTTCGGAGCATAGACACGTGGAACACCGAATGAACAGCTCATAAACTAGGTGGCAATACGAGCCTGTAAGCCACCCCACCCACTCTATTCAGAATCTCAACGGGTCTGATGTACCTAGGGCTCAACTTGCCCTTCTTTCCTAACCTCGTCACACCCTTCATGGGTGAAACTCGAAGAAATACTCTCTCTCCAACCATGAATGCAACATCATGAACTCTACGGTCGGCATAAATCTTCTGCTTGGATTGAGTTGTGCGAAGTCGATCCTGAATAATCTTAACCTTATATAAGGCATGTACCAAATCTGTACCTAGCAACCGAGCCTCCCTCAGCTCAAACCATCTAATTGGCAATCGGCAGCGCCTCCCGTATAATTCCTCATAAGGATCCATCTGAATGCTCGACTGGTAGCTATTGTTGTGGGCAAACTCCGCAAGTGGCAAGAATGGATCCCACGAGCCTCAGAAGTCTATAACACATGTGTGGAGCATATCCTCCAATATCTGAATAGTGTGCTCAGATTGTTCGTCCATCTAAGGATGAAATGTTGTGCTCAATCAGCCAGCATGCCCAACTCACGATGTACTTCTCTACAACAGTGCAAGGTGAACTGTGTACCTGGATCAGAAATGATAGACACGGGCACACCATGAAGACGGGCGATCTCGCGAATGTAGATATCAGCTAACCGCTCTGAAGAATGGGTAACTACCACAGGAATGAAATGAGCTGACTTGGTCAGCCTGTCCACAATAACCCATACCGCGTCGAACTTCCTCTGAGTCGATGGAAGTCCAACAACCAAATCCATAGTGATACGCTCCCACTTCCACTTAGAAATCTCTATCTTCTGAAGCAAACCACCATGTCTCTGATGCTCATACTTTACTTGCTGACAATTTAGACACCAAGCTACATATTCCACTATGTCCTCCTCCATCAATAATGTTGTCGCGTGTCCTGGTACATCTTCGCGGCACCCGGATGAATAGAATATCAGGAACTGTGGGCCTCCCTAACAATCAACCCACGAAGTCCATCTACATTGGAAACACAAATACTACCCTGCATCCTCAAAACTCCATCATCTCTATTAGTAACCTGCTTGGAACCACTGCGTTGCACTGTGTCTCGAAGGACAAGAAACAAGGGTCGTCATAATGTCGCTCCCTGATGCATTCAAACAAGGATGAATCGGCGATTGTACGATCTAGAACACAACTGGGCCCTTAAATATCCAACCTCACGAAATGATTGGCCAAAGTCTGAACATCTGATGCAAGCGGTTTCTCACCGACTAAAATATATGCAAGGCTGCCCATACTCGCTGCCTACTCAAGGCGTCAGCCACCATATTGGCCTTCCCGGGATGATACAAATGTTGATATCATAGTCTTTCAGTATCTCCAACCACCTCATATGCCTCAGACTAAGATCCTTTTAATGGAATAAATACTGAAGGCTCTGATGATCCGTGAAAATCTCACACGACACGCTGTAAAGATAGTGCCTCCAAATCTTGAGCGCATGAACAATGGTTGCCAACTCTAAGTCATGGACAGGGTAATTCTTCTCATGAACCTAAACTGCCGCAACTCATATGCAATCATCCTGCCATCCTGCATCAATACTGCACCAATCCCAACATGAGATGCATCACAATATACCGTATAAGATCATGTACCTGTGGGCAACACCAACAGTGGCACTGTAGTCAAAGCAGTCCTGAGCTTTTGAAAGCTCGCCTCACACTCGTATGACCATATGAACGGGGCACCATTATGGATCATCCTGGACAATGGGGATGCTATAGATGAGAACACCTCAAAAACCGATGGTAATAACCCGCCAAACCCAAGAAACTCCGGATCTCCATGGCGAAAGTGGGTCTAGTCCAGTTCCAAACTGCCTCAATCTTCTTAGGATCCACCTGAATTCCATCTGCTGACACAACGTGACCTAAGAAAGCGACTGAATCCTACCAAAACTATAACTTTGAAAACTTGGCATATAATTGGCTATCTCTCAGAGTCTGAAGTACGTTCTGAAGATGCTGCTCATGCTCCTCTCGACTGCGGGAATAAATCAAGATATCATCCATATCAAAAGATAACCCTGCTAGTAAAGTAAAATAACCCTGCTAGTAGAATGGCCAAAAGTCCCTCTGCACTCTAATCGAGGCAACCCCAGCAAGGCTAAGGTCACCATTTTCAATCCAACATAGCATGCTAGAGTGACAGCCAATCCATACCCAAAATAACATCAAAATCAACCATATCGAGAAGTAGAAGATCTATGCTAGTCTCAAGACTCCCAATAGTAACTACACACGGACGATACATACGATCTACAACAATATCATCTCCCACAGGTGTGGACACATACATAGGAGCACTCAAAGAATCACGAGCCACAACCAAATATGAAGCAAAATAGGATGACATGTAGGAATAAGTTGAACCGGAATAAAATAGAACTGAAGCATCTCTATTGCAAATTGAAACAGTGCCTGTAATAACAATGTCAGATGACTCAGCCTCAAGCCTGGCTGGGAAGGCATAACATCCGGGCTAGGCCCCACCACTCTGAACCACGTCCCTGGGACGACCTCTAACTGGCTTGCCTCCACCTCTAATGGCCTAACCTCTACCTCTAATGACCTCTACCTCTGGCTGCCTGACCCCTACCTCTGGTTGGCTGAGCAGGATGTGTAGCAAGCAGTTCCTTGACCATGGCACGAGAACCCTGATGCTGTGGTGTGCCACCCTATAATCTCGGATAGGTTCTCATGATATACCCAAAACGATCACACTCAAAACATTCATCCTAGTGATGTGGCTGCGGGAACAGAGACTGAACCGAACATGTCAGATAACTACGGTAATAACTCTGAATAGGAGGTGTGCTGATAGGAGCTGGTGAGGCATTATAGGCTGGCTGCCAAGAATGTGGCACATGATGACCACGACTCCCTGAAGCACTGCGGGATGCCTAGAGTGCTGAATGAAATGGCCTGGGAGGATGTCATCTACCAAAAGTACCCCTGCCTTTAGATGAGGCACCACTGAACCACTGGAATAATGAGGCCACTTGTCAGACCCCTGACCTCCCCCCTGTGCAAGAACCATCTCGACTCACCTGGCGACACTAGGAGATGTCTAAAATGAAATCTCACTCCTAGTCTCCTTAGCTATCTGCAACTTGATAGGCTGAGCAAGTCCCTCAATAAACCTCCCCACCCTCTCTCTCTTGGTAGGAAGCAGAAGAATAACATGATGGGCTAGATCCACAAAATGGGTCTCTTACTGAGTAACACTGACATTGCCCTGCTGGAGACGCTCGAACTACCGACGATACTCATCTCTTAATGTGATATGGAGGAACTTCTCTAGGAAGAGCTAAGAGAAATGGTCCTAAGTAAGAGCAGGCGACCCATCTAGTCTGATCAACACATAATCCCTCCACCATTTCTTGGAGGAACCCGTCATCTGATATGCAACATGATCGACCCCATTGGTCTCCACTATACCAATGTTTCGTAGCACCTCATGGTACCTGTCAAGATAATCCTGGGGGTCCTTTGAAGGTGCACCACCAAAGTGAATTGGAAAGATCTTGGTAAACATGTCCAATCTCCATAAATCCTCAGAAGACATGGTGGGTCCATCACCAGCCTGTGCCGCAACAACTAGTTGAACTACCCCAATTGGCGGGGCAACTAGAGTCTAATACTAGGGAGCCATCTACTCCGGAGTGTGAGTAGCACGAGTCTATGCTCCTCCCCTAGCCTGAGAGATGGCTGGTGCCATAGGAAATTTACCGGCATGGGCCACACTCTCCATAAGGCCCACCAAATAAACTAGAGCGGCCTGACGCACTAGGTGGCAATGAACCCCTCCGCGAGCTGATCTGGTCCAACAGGCATAGTCTGAGCTTGAACCTCCTCATCAAACTCCACCTAAGGCTCCATTGTTGGTGTTGGTGCTCGAGATTTGGTTTGAGTTCTGCCCCTGCCTTGGCCTCTAGCACGGTCCCGGCCTCGACCTCTACACCTCGTAGGAGCTGTCAGTGGGGGTTGTGGCTGCTTTCCAGCTGAAGACGTAGCACGTATCCATGCCATCTGTGGAAGGACACGAATAGAAGATTTCAATCAGCAATGATAGAATATAATCGCACGATAGAGAAGATAGAAGTGAAATTGTTCCTAAACTTCATAGCCTTTGTAAGATAAGTACAGACGTCTCCGCATTGATCCTACAGACTCTACTAAGACTAGTCGTGACTTGTGAGACCTAGGCAACCTAGTTCTATGATAACAACTTTCCGCGACCTGAAATTCCCACCTTTCAGACCGTGATGGTGCCTAACATTTCACTTGCCAGGCAAGCCAACGTTCGAGAATCGTTAAACCAATTATTATTCCATTTCAATAAATAAAGTAAATTAAGACAAAATGAAATAAAACCGAGTGTGGAATAATATAAATGCCCATAATATTTACTACAATCTGGATATGGAGTCACAATTCACGAGCTTCTATGCTTTTTTACAAACAGAGTCTGAAAGAAATACGATTGTTTTGAACGGAAAGAAATAGTAAAATAGTGGAAATTAGGATCTATAGTCCCGTATCTCCTTTTTATAGTGGAAGATTTCACTTTCCTAGCTTAGGATCACATGCATGCAAGGACATTACCTCCCTCACACAACATTTACTTGACCATTCATCCCCTTCCCCTCAACTAGATTTCTGAATTTAGAGGATAGGGTATGAGTTCTTACCTGCAATGTTAGGGCCTTTTTGAAAATTTTCAATCATGCACTCAAGAATGGTGATGATCAAGGGGTGGGTGAACTCTTCTCACTCTAGAATCTCTCCTCCTCATTCTAGTGTCAGAAAAATTGCTTAAAATAGTGAGGAAGGTGTTTTATACTGGTCATGGGTCGGGTCAAAAATTAAGAAAAAAGGGTGCCCCGACACAGTTATGCGGTCGCATATGCGACTACAGAATGGGGATGCGGTTCGCAAACCTGCCGCAAAAGTGGCCCCAACCAGGTGGACCACTGGCTGAGTATGCGGTCATTATGCGGCTCGCATAACAGTTATGCAGTCGCATAATGCGCCGCACAACTCCCTCGGCAAAAATTCCACGGCAGATCTTCGACCAATATTCAGCCCGCATATCGATTATGCGATCGCATATTTGGCCTCAAACTCGGCCAACCCTCTAATCCACTCTGCAACCATTATGCGGTCCGCGGAGTGATTATGCGACCACATAATGGGCGCAGACACGCACTTTTTCGCGAATATTTTCTTCTAACTCCGTAAGGTACTGTTCAATCCAAAAGGTCTGAACCGCAGCGAGCAAGTTTAACGGGGCCTTACACCGATCCCACCATATTAGTAAGAAATACTCATCGTGCACAGTCAAGTTAACAATTCAAATCACAAAAACCTTTACGATCAATAAATACCAAAACGGAACCTTGTACAACATAGGAATCCACATAAGTAATACTACCAAATGAGACCAGTCCAGTAATTGACAATTAGAAGGTGCAAGTAATTTTGTTTAAGCAAATACATGTGAATCATGGAACTATGAAAAGATATAACATCATTAATAGGAGAATATATTGATTAACAGGTATAAACTACGCATGGAAAGCATTTAGGGCATATAACATTTAACGCAGGGAAGGAGATAACTAAAGAACAACGAAAAATTACGGAAAACAAGAAATTTGGCGGCGTATAAGCACTCGTCACCTTGCATATACAAATCTCACATGAAATTAACATAGCACATAGTATGAGAGTTCCTAATTACCTCAAGTCAAGGTTAGACTCAACACTTACCTCGCTGCAGAGATCACTTAATGTTAAACCACAGGTTTGCCTTTCAAACAAGCCTCCGAACAAACAATATCTAGCAAATTACCAACCAAACGATTCAACTTAAGCCTTAGGAACTACCCACGATTGCAAAGGATTTAATTTAGGTCATTATTGAAAATTTCAACAAAAGTCAACTCCCGGGCCCGCTTTATCCCAACCCGAAATTTGGACCAAAATTCGATTACCTATTCAGCCCTGAGTCCGGTTATGTAATAGATTTTGGAATCCGACAACAATTTCCAGTCTAATTCTATCGAAACCTCTAATTTCCACCATGAAAACACTAGGTTTTAGGTTGAAATGTTAGGAAATGTAGTGAAAGATTGAAAGAAAATGAATTAGAATAACTTACCAATGATTTGGGGAAGAAGAGTAGTTGGGAAAATCTCCTCTAGGACTTTCTTGTTTTGAAAATTTGAAGAATGAGAAAAAATTCTATTTCCTTAGCTATTTGATCATTTGCAGATGTCGCATTTGCTACCCGGCATTCAAAAATGCGAACCCCACAAATGCGAAGAAACAGTCGCAAAAGTGAACTCCTCCCATTTCTGCTATCATCGCATTTGCGATAATTTGTTCGCAAATGCGAAACTTGACCTTCCACAATTGCGACCAAATTGATCACAAATGCGATCAAGCCTGCCCCAGCCCCACTTTGCAAAAGCGAAGAATATTTTGCAAATGCGAACTCTGGCCTCCTCGAATGGCGACCTCTTGCTCGAAAATGCGAACTCATGCTAACCTAAGTACTATTCACAAATGCAAAGAATTTTCTCGCAAATACGAGCCTGTCAGGGATTGGAATTTTGCAAATGCGAACACTGATCTCGCATATTTGCGAGATCGGAGGCCAGTTATAAGAAATTGAAGACACCAGCTTAATTCTAAGTCCAAATTCACTATGTAGCCTATCCGAAACTCACCCGAGCCCTCGGGGCTCTAAACCAAACATGCACACAAGACCAAGAATATCATATGAACTTTCTCTCCCTATCAAATTGCTAAAATTACAACTAAAACTACGAATTTAGCTTCAAATCAAAGGAAAATTTCAAGAAAACTTATGAACTTCTATTTTCACAACCGGACGTCCAATTCACATCAAACCAACTTCGTTTCTCACCAAATTTGACTGACAAGTCATAAATATATTTTTGGACTTATTTTGTGTTTCGGAACCAAATTACGGACCCGTTATCAATAAATTCAAACATTGGTCAAACTTTCAAAGTCATTAAACTTATAAACATTCAAATTTCAACAAAGTGTGATAACTCGTGTTAGGGACTTCTGAATTCGACTCCGAGCATACACCCAAGTCCCAAATCACAATACAGATGTACCAGGACTGTCAAAACATGAATCCAGGTCTGTTTGTCCAAAACGTTAACCAAAGTCAACTCAAATAGGTTTCAAGGCAAAAATTTCATATTTTCTCAGTTTTTAACATAAACTTTCCGGAAAAAATACCCGGACTTTGAACGCAAATCGAGGAGGAGTAATATGAGGTACTCAAGGCTTCAAAGTGAAAAATTAGATTCTAGAATATAAGATGACCTATCGGGCCATCACATTACCAAAGACATCTCTACTCCATTCCATAACTTCATCCTCAAATGAGTTTATAGCTGTTAGGAGGTCCTTATAGTCATAATTCCTTTTTACTACATTAATGAAGTCAGGGTGGGTGCACCAAATTGACTCCAGTCGGAAAGGTTTATCTATGTATGAAGTATTTTTGTTTTTTGGTGAAATAAGTATAGGATTATGGTTAGTGTTTGTTTTAGGTAAATTCGCTATTGAGGCTTCCGGGTATTGATCTACCCTTTCAATATTAGCATAAATTGTATCTAACCATGATAAAAACTTTTCCTTTTCTTCTATGACTTGACCATGTAAATTTGCAACCCTTAAAGCCTAGATGAAAGAGTTTACAATAGCTTAGACTGGCTAGAAGCTTCATTGCTCTATTTTGATTTACTGCCCTTTCCAAAAAAACTTCTTGTGCCATAATAACATCACTAAAATTCCCTCCCATTATCGAAGCACCATTGTAGTTATTACAGATGTTTTCAATATTATTCCATAGTATATCTCTATTATGCTTGTCTGTACTAGCATATATGGAACTAAAAAGCCATTTTTTGCAATTTGGTTTTACCTCGATCATGGCGTGGATTTCTTGGTTCCTTCTGGTGAAGTTGTTCACTACAACTCCTGCGTGGTTCCATAGGACCACCAATCCTCTAGATTGTCCCTTAGATGGAACCTCTATCATCTCTATAAAGTCAAACTCCTCAAAGATTGAGATATTGTTTACCATTCTTATTTCAAGCAGAGTTAAAAATACCAGGCCTGTGTGTGTCCATAATTTTTCTAAAGTTTCTTAAAAAAATTTCCATTATTTGCACCTAGTACATTACAGATTACAAATTTAATTGGTTGATTCATCATTAATGGGTTGGTGTAGTTTTGGTTGTTCTCCTTCATTACTAGTGCAGTGTTCCTTTTGTGGGATTGTACTAGACTTACTATATTATTTCCTATTGTTGGTATAGTAAGTCTGTATGATATTTTTAGACTTGTGTGCATGTTTAGTTTGGAACCCCCGAGGGCTCGGGTGAGTTTCAGATAAGCTATAGACTGATTTGAACTTAAAAAATTTGCTGGTGTGCTTCAATTCTTATTGCAGGCCTGTGATCTCGCAATTGCGAGATCAAGCTTCGCATTTGCAACCACTGTTGGGTTTGCATTTGCGACCTACTCATCGCATTTGCAAAAAGTAGCCGTGGAGGCCAATTTTCGCATTTGCAAACAATTTCTCACAATTGCGATGGGAGCTAGGGAGGGGTACACTTTGCATTTGCGATCACCTCGTCGCATTTGTGATGCTGCCTATGTTCGTATTTGCAAACTCTTCTTCGCATTTGCAAAAAGTGCATAAGTGTGAAGGGATTCGTATTTGTGATGCTTCCTTCGCATTTGCGAAGCCCAGGTCACATTTGCGACATCTGCAGCTGGGAAAATAAGACGTAGACAGAATATTGGTAAGTGATTTTTCCAAGACCATTTCTTCCCCAAAACATTGGTAAGTTATCCAAACCCACTTTCTTTCAATTATCCATCACNTTCCAAGACCATTTCTTCCCCAAAACATTGCTAAGTGATCCTAACCCACTTTCTTTCAATTATCCATCATATTTCATGAATTTTCAACCTATAATATAGGATTTTCATGGTGGAAACTGGGGGTTTGGGTAGAATTAGGAATTTTTCATAATTGGAATTTAGACCTCGAATTGAGGTCAGATTTCGAAACAAATTTTATAATCGGGCTGGGGGTGAATGGCTTTTTCTCCGAACCTCCGGTTTTGACCAAGCGGGCCCGGGTCGATTTTTGACTTTTTGGGGGGGGAAACTTGGGAAATCTAAATTCATGCATTGTAATTGAATTCTTTAGTAATAATTGATATTATTGAGTCAATTTTGGATCGATACGAAAGGTTTGGAGGCGAATTCTTGAGGAAAGGTTGTAATTGAGCATTGAGTGACATGTGGAATGAGTTAAGTGTTGTGTCTAACTTTGACTTGATGTATTACGAACCCTCGACCTATTTGCTTTATGAAATTCGTGTGATCGGCGTAACGTGAGGTGACGAGTACGTATACGCCACCAATTTATCTGTTTTTGCCTATTTCTTTCTCGTTCTTCTCATATTTTCTTTCTCCCTTCCTTAACTGTTACATGCTTTACTTGTATTCCCTTGCCTAATTTCTACTTGTTAGACATCGTTTTCCTTTGTTGAAGGTATTAGTTATTCCATAGCTTCATTGTCTCCTATTATTTTCTTAAACTGGTTTATCGGTGCTTTTATGGTATATTCTGGATTGGTTTTACTGAGTAGTATTACTTGTGTGAGTTCTCATAGTGTACAAGCTTACCATTTGCTTTGGTTTGAAGTTTAAGTATTGTGAAGGGTTTTGTGATTTGAATTGTGCAATTTCTATACTTACTGAGTAATCGATTTTTGTACGATGGGATCAGGTTGCACGCCGCAACAGGTGTAATAAGGATGGATTGTGATGGAACAAGGGTGAACTGTGATTGTGATATGGTGGGATCGGGTTGCACACCGCAACACTTTTATTTATATTCTGTTGTTTATGTTATTAAGAGGAAATCATGGTGAATATTATATGTATGGTGAGATCAGGTTGCACGCCGCAATAACCGATATGTTTATGCTTTCCATGACTGTGTTAGTTATATGCTACTCTTAAATTGCACTTAAGTATTGGTAGTATCTCAACACTAATGAATTACTTTTGAGAACTGTAGTTACTTCTTGCAAGTTACTTCTTTATTTTATTTTCTTCTTCCTTTCCGCTTTTATTATATATTGTATGCAGATTATATTGTGAGTGCCCCGTCTTAGACTCATCAGTACTTCATCGAGGTTAGGCTTGGCACTTACCAGTACATGGGGTCGGTTGTACTAATACTGCACTCTACACTTCCTGTGCAGATTTTGGAGTTGGTCCGAGCTGATCTTGAGGTTGGCTGTAGGATCCTTCTGATAGGAGACCCAAGGTAGACCTGTTGGTGTCTGTAAGCCCTAGAGTCCTCTTCTAATTCTCATACTCTACTGTTTCTTTGTTTCAAAAATAGTTTTATTTCTTTCCGCAAATACTTGTAGTAAAATCATAGAATGTTCATGGATTGTTACTCCGGATTCTGGTAGTAGTAGAGTATATATTTTAAGATTATCTATATATTCCTTCATTCATTTTGACTTGGTATAGATTGCTTGTTGTTAATCAATGAAATGTAAACAAATTGGAAAATAAATCTCTAACGTTGGCTTGCCTAGCAAGTATAATGTTAGGTGTCATCACGGTCCTAGGAATTTCGGGTCGTAACAAGTTGGTATTAGAGCGCTAGGTTGCCTAGCTCTGACAATTCATGAACGAGCTCAGTAGAGTTTGGGGGGATCGATATGGAGACGTCTATACTTATCTCCTAGAGGCTATAAAGTTTAGGAACAAATTTCACTTCTATTCTTCTCTGTCGTACGACTTTGTTTTTTCAATGCTGATTGAACTCTTCTACTCAAATTCTCTCATAGATGGCGAGAACATGTATCGCTTCTTCAGCTGAGCAGCACCCAAATCCTCTAGTAGCAGCTCCTACGAGGGGTAGACGTCGAGGCCGAGGCAGGGGTAGGGCTCCGCCCAGAGCCTGACTAGCTACCCCAATAGTGGAGCCTCAGGTTGAGTTTGACGAGGAGGTTCTAATCCAGATTGTTTCTTTCGGAACAACTCAGGTTCTTGAGGGGTTCATTTCACCATAGTGGTTTAGGATGCTTTAGTCCGTTTAGTGGGACTTATGGAGAGTGTGGCCTAGACTAGCGCATTTCCCATAGCACCAGTCGTCTCTTAGGCTGGAGGAAGAGCCTAGACTCCTGCTACACACACTCCGGAGAAGATGGCTCCCCAATATCAGACTCTAGCAGATCATCCAGTCGGAGTAGTTCAACCGGTTATTGTGGCACAGACCGGTGGTAAGTCAGCTATATATTCTAAGGCTTTCTGGATATTGGACAGGTTTATCAAGCTCTTCCTATTTCAATTCAGTGGTGCTAATTTTGATGATCCCCATGATACTCTTGATAGCTTTCATGAGGTTCTTATGAACATGGATATATTGGAGACCAATAGGGTCAACTTTGCTCCATTCCAGATGACTGGTTCCGCTAAGAAATGGTGGAGAATTATTTATTGACCAGACCAGTTGGGTCGCCTGATCTTACTTGGGACCAGTTCTCTCATCTCTTCCTAGAGACGTTTCTGCGTATCACCTTGAGAGAGGAGCACCGTTGTCAGTTCGAGCGTCTCAAGTAGGGCACTACAACTGTTACTCAATATGAGACTCATTTTGTGGATTTGGCCCATCATGCTCTTCTTATGCTTCCTACCGAGAGAGAGAGAGGGGGTGAAGAGGTTTATTGAGGGACTTTCTCAGCCTATTAGATTGCAGATGGATAAGGAGACTAGGAGTAAGATTCCTTTTCAGGCGGCTGCCAATGTCGCCAAGAGAGTCGAGATGGTTCTTGGACAGGGAGGTCAGGGGTCTGATAGGACCTTGTCATTCCGGTTGGTTCAACGATGCCTCGTCTGGAGGCAGTGGTGCTTTTGTTAGAGGCCATCCTGCCCGACCATTTTATTGAGCGCTTCAGGCATGCCATGGTGGCTAAGAGAGTCATGTCCCTTATGTGCCTCATTCTAGATAGCCAGCCTACAGTGCACCACTAGCTCCTATCAGTGCACCTCCTATTCAGAGTTATTACCGTGGTCATCCGGCCCATTTGGGTCCATTTCAGTTTCCATAACCACAATACTAGGATGGATGTTTTGAGTGTGGTGGTTATGGGCATATCAGGAGGACATGTCCGAGATTATTGGGAGCTCCGCCATAGCATCATGGTTTTCGTGCCATGATTCTAGCACCAGTTGCTGCACCGCCTGCTCAGCCAACCAGAGGTAGGGGTCAGACAGCCCAAAGTAGGTCCATTCTGTTAGAGGTGGAAGTCAGGCCGTTAGAGGTGGAGGTCAGGTCGTTAGAGGTGGAGTCGAGCCAGCTAAAGGTCATCCCTGGGATATGATTCAAAGTGGTGGGACCCATCCTCGATGTTATGATTTTCCAGCCAGGCCTGAAGTTGAGTCATCCGATGCTGTTATTACAGGTATTGTTTCAGTTTGCAGTAGAGATGTTTCAGTTCTATTTGATCCGAGATCTACCTACTCCTATATGTCATCTTATTTTGCTTCATATATGGTTGTGCCTCGTGATTCTTTGAGTGCCCCTGTATATGTGTCCACACCTGTGGGGGATGTTATCATTATAGATCGTGTTTATTTCACGTGTGTGGTCACTATTGGGAGTCTTGAGACTAGTGTATATCTTCTACTCCTTAGTATGGTTGATTTTGATATTATATTGGGTATGGATTGGTTGTCACCTCATCATTCTATATTAGACTGTCACGCCAAGATGGTGACCTTAGCCGTGTCGGGGTTGCCTCGATTAAATTGGAGAGGGACTCGTGGCCACTCTATAAGCAGGGTTATATCGTATATGGAGGATCGACATATGGTTGAGAAGGGGTGATTAGACTATTTTGCTTATGTTCGTGATTCTAGTGCTGATGTTCCTTCCATGGATTCTGTGCGTGTTGTTCGTGAGTTTCCAGAGTTTTTTCCTGCAGGCCTGCTGGGGATGCCGCCCGACATGGATATTGATTTCTGTATTGATTTGACTCCATGAACTCAACCCATTTCCATTCCACCATACTATATGGCCTCGCCATAGTTGAAGGAATTGAAGGAACGGTTGCAGGATTTGCTTGATAAGAGCTTAATTAGACCTAGTGTCTCGCCCTGGGGTGCACCAATGTTGTTTGTGAAGAAGAAAGATGGATCGACGAGGATGTGTATAGATTATCGGCAGTTGAACAAAGTCATCATCAAGAAAAATTATTTGTTGCCGAGGCTTGATGACTTATTTGATCAGGTTCAGGGTGCCAAGGTATTTTCAAAGATTGATTTGAGATGTGGCTACCATCAATTGAGGATTAGGGCATCCGATGTCCCTAAGACAGCTTTTCGGACTCGGTACGGGCATTATGAGTTTCTGGTGATATCCTTTGGGTTGACAAAAGCCCCAACAACATTCATGGATTTGATGAACCGAGTGTTCAAGCTTTATTTGGACTCCATTGTCATTGTATTTATTGACGATATCTTGATCTACTCCCGCAATCGAGAGGAGCATGAGCATCATCTTAGAGTTTGACGAGGAAGTTTCAGCCCAGACTGTTCCTGCCAAACCAGTTGAGGTTCTGGAGGGGTTCATTTCCACCCTAGTGCTTCAGGACGTTTTGATCCGCTTGGTGGGCCTTTTCGAGGGTGTGACCCAAACTCGCACATTTCCCATGGAACCAAACGTCTCTCAGGCTGCAGGAGGAGCCCAGACTCCTGCTACTCACACTCCGGAGCGAATGGCTCCCCAGTATCAGACACTAGAATATCATCCAGTTGGACTAGTTCAGCTGGTTGTTGCGACACACACCGGTGATGAGTCAGCTATATCTTCTGAGGCTTTGTGGAGATTGGACAGGTTTAACAAGCTCTTCCCAGTTCACTTCAGTGGTGCTAATTCATAGGATCCCTAGGAGTATCTTGACAGCTGTCATGAGGTGCTTCGAAAATGGTGTCGACTTTGCTGCATTCCAGATGACTGGTTCCGCCAAGAAATGGTGGAGGGATTATTTATTGACTAGAAACGTTGGGTTTCCTGCTCTTACTTGGGACCAGTTCTCTGATCTCTTCCTAGAGAAGATTCTGCCTATCACCTTGAGAGAGGAGCACCTTTGTCAGTTCGAGCATCTCCGACAGCTGAGGTCGAAAAGTTATCCTTCAGCCCGAGTGCAGTGGAGAGGTCAAACCGTCGAAACAGCTACTTGGGAGTCCGAATCGGATAGCATAGTAGATTTCCCCACCTATTCACCAGTCCAGGTACTTTTCTATGTCCGTTCGAGGTCGAGCGGTTGTTTTAAAGGTGGAGAATGTGATGACTCGATAGGTCATCTTATGATTTAAACCTAATTTTCTGAGTTGAAACCTTCAAAAGTCATGTTTTAGCCTTCCTCAGTTTGCGTGTGTAGTCCGGGCGTCTTTCCGAAAAGCTTTTAGGTTAAATACTGACAAAAATAAGAAAAATTGCCTAAAAACTTCATTTGAGTTGACTTCGATCAACATTTTTGGTAAACGGACCCGGATTCATATTCTGACGGTCCCGGTGGGTCTGTATCATGATTTGGGACTTGTGCGCATGGCCGATATCAAAATCGAAAGTAGCTAGCCCGAGATATCAAACTGTGTCGAAATTTGAAAGTTGAAGCTTAATGAAATTGAAGTGTTTGACCAAAGTTTTTCTTTTGGTTAACAATTCCGTATTTTGGTTCTGGAACCTGGTATAGGTCCAATACCATATTTATCACTTGTTTTTGAAATTTGATGAAAAAAAGAGTTGGTTTGACGTGATTCGGACGTCCACCTGTGAAAATAGGAATTTCAAAGTTTTCTTGAATATTTCAAGTGATTTGGTGTTGAATTCATAGTTCTAGGTGTTATTTTGGTGATTTGATCGTGCGAGCAAGTTCGTATGATGTTTTTAGACTTGTGTGCATGTTTGGTTTGGAGCCCCGAGGGCTCAGGTGAGTTTCGGATAGGCTACAATGTGATTTGAACTTAGAAAATTTGCTGGTAAGTGATCCTAACCCACTTTCTTTCAATAACCCATCACATTTCATGAATTTTCAATCTAGAATCTATGATTTTCATAGTAGAAATTGGGGGTTTGGTAGAATTAGAAATGTTTGCATAATTGGAATTTAGGCCTCGAATTGAGGTCAGATTTCGAAACAAATTACATAATCGGGCTCGGGGGTGAATGGGTGAATCGGTTTTGGTCGGAACCTCGGTTATGACCGAGTGGGCCCGGGGTCGATTTTTGACTTCTTGGGGGAAAACATGGGAAATCTAAATTCTTGCATTGTAATTGAATTCTTTAGCAATAATTGATAATATTTAGTCAATTTTGGTTAAATACAAGTGGTTTAGAGGTGAATTCTAGAGGAAATGTTGTAATTGAGCATTGAGTGGCATGTGGTGCGAGGTAAGTGTTATGTCTAACTTTGACTTTAGGGATTAGGAACCGTCGACCTATTTGCTATATTAAAATCATGTGAGCGGCGTATATGTGAGGTGACGAGTACTTATGCACCTCCAATTTATTTGTTTTTGCATGTTTCTTTTCCGTTCTTCTCATATTGTCTTTTCCCCTGCCTTAGCTGCTACATGCTTTACTTGTATTCCTGTGCCTAATTGCTACTTGCTAGACATTACTTCTCTTTGTTGAAGGTATTATTTTGTCACGCCCTGAGCCTGGGGGTGAGGCCGGCACTCGGTGCCTCATCTATCCTTGCGTACCAACTTGAGACTCGGGAATTATGGACATATAATGTCATACTTTGGCCAGGGGCCACATTGAAATACAATTTGCGAAGCAAAATATAAATGCAGCATGAAATGCAGCGCCCCAGAAAGGGAGCTAACTGATAGAGCTGAACTCGACAACACCTACTGAGGAGGTCTACCCGTATGTCTGTCTGAACCTGCACGCATGAAATGCAACACCCCAAGAAAGGGACGTCAGTAAGAAATAATGTACCGAGTATGTAAGGCAGTATACTCAAGCTAAAACTGAACTGATAATCTGAAAATGTGCTTACCTGCTGATACTTACTCAACTCTCTCAATATAGTAAGTAAAATAGTTGTCCTGCCCTATAAGGCTCGGTATAACTGTATAATTGCTCTGCCGCAGTAGGCTCACTCATAGGCGCTCGGCCATATTATGCTCTGTATCTCGGCCATGCTAGGCTCGCTCGTAGGCGCTCGACCATAATAGGGTCAGTATATAACTTACCATCTGATCAGAGGTTTCCCAATAGGGGCCTTCCCATCGATTATAGCTTGATGGTAATGAAAATACTGTAGTACTGTATATATAGACTCCCTTCTCTCTTGACTGGAAAATGGAAATACTTACTTGAATATTAAGTTTGGATAAGGAGACTACTGTAACTTACAAGACTAGGTAAATATACATAAATTCCGGAATATGAATTTCTCTTTATGCCTTGTTAGCTAACTTGTGTAATTACAAGATCATGCCAGAATGAAGGAAGGCCTTATCCTTAACATACCTGGAGTAGGAAAAAATCCGTCTGATGTTCTTGGAAAAGGTTGCACCATACTCTTTTAGAACCGCAAAATTTTACGTAGCTAAGATTCTAATAATTCTTATTGGATTTTTTGTAGGAATTGATTGCAATAATTCACGTTGTAGTTTTTTTTGGTAGGAATGTGTAGGGATTTGCAAGAAATCATATTGCTAATATGTAAAACTTCACATCTGATTGTGATATGGTATGTATTGAAAGTCTTAAAATTGAGGTGTCTTAACATTAATGTATTAGGTTGTCACCTAATAATAAATGACTAAGAGTCATTTAACTAAGATGTGGCTTTCTGCCACGTGAGGGTGGGGTGGAAATTTTAGTCTTTATTTAATTATTAGTTAATTAGGTAATGTCCCGTTACCCGATAATTAACCAATTACCCGCATAATTAAGAATTATCTCAAATTACTTAAAATCCTACTCATTTTTAATATACCTTCTACATCATACTATCACGGTCATATGGTACCTTGTATGGTACTAGTCCATAAATATCGGGTATTATAGCTCGGACCATATTTTATCCCAAATCGACAACCTTCAACGAAAATCATTTTCTTTAATTCGTGTACCCTTTATCCTTCATGGAACTTACTTATTGCTTGTTATAAATACCGTAAATATTCTAAACTCAAGATAATCTCATCCCCGAGTCTATGTCAATTAACTGAAGATGAAACTATAACGTATGAGAAGCGTGAGATGTAACACCCCCCCCCCCCTAGAAACAATTTGTCCTCAAATGTTGACTCTTAGATACCTTGGAAATTTTTTTCTAGAGTCTCCTCCATAAACTGGACTAAAACCACCCTGCATGCAGCTAGAAAACATACTATACATGCCACACTTAGCCTCACATAGCTGTCTAATATAAATACGGACCGTCAAAAACAAGACCTTGCTTGGGGACCTACAGGCCTGAATAGGGCTATGCTGAGGTATCCCACCTTGATCCATATCTCCCGTTTAAAATAGGTGGGAGTATTTAGACTTCATTTCTTCCTCTGTTTCCCACGTCATCTCTTCCACATTCTTGCTTCTCCAAAAGACCTTTACAAAGGCTACCTTCTTATCCGTACTTTGCAGTATTTGTCAGTCTAGGATGACAACCAGAATTTCCTTGTATAACAAGTCCTCTGTAATCTGTACATCATCCGTGGGCACCACTCGGGTAGGATCGCCAATGCACTTCGGTAACATAGATACGTGAAAAATGGATGGATAGACTCCAAATTCTGAGGGAAATTCTAACTCATAAGCTACTTGGCCCACTCTCCGAATGATCCTATAATGCCCAATATACCGTGGGCTAATTTTTCATTTCTTGCCAAACCTAATCACACTCTTCATAGGTGACACCTTTAAGAATACCCATTCACTAACCCCGAACTCTAAATCTCGTGCCGCACGTCATAATATGACTTCTGATGACTCTGAGTTGTCAACAGTCGCTCCCAGATAAGCTTTATTTTTTCTATGACCTGATGAACCAGGTCTGGCCTATGTAACCCAGATTCTCCAACATAAAACCACCCTATAGGAGATCTACACATACGCCCATACAAAGCCTCGTACGGATCCATCTGGATACTGGAGTGGTAACTGTTATTATATGCAAACTCGATAAGAGGTACATGTTCATCCCAACTTCTTTTAAAATCCAATACACATGCTTGTAACATATCCTCGAGCGTCTGAATTGTGCGCTCGGCTTGTCCATCAGCCTGTGGATGAAAAGTTATTCTGAGATTCACCTGAGTCCCTAGACCTTTCTGAAATAACCTCCAAAAATGTGCCGTAAACTGGGCCCCACGGTCGGATAATAGTTATTGGTACTCCGTGTAGTCGCAGTACCTATTTAATATATAACTTTGCATAATCTCTATTGCATATGTATCTCTGACCTGTATGAAATAAGCTGATTTTGTGAGCCTATCGACTATCACCCATATGGAATCTAACTTACGATGAGAACGAGGTAAACCCGTGATTAAGTCATGTTTATCGCCTCCCATTTCCATGTCGGGATCTCTATAGTCTGAATTAGCCCTCCGAGCTTCTAGTACTCTATCTTCACCTGCTGGCAACTAGGACACTGAGCAACAAACTCAGCAATGTTCTACTTCATATCATTCCACCAGTACACATCCTTAATGTCATGATACATCTTCGTTGACCCAGGGTGAATGGAGTACCACGAATAATGTGCCTCTGACATAATCCCGTCTCGTAGCCTTGCTACCTCTGGAACACACAAACGACCCTTGTATTTGAGAACGCGATCTCGCATGAGTTCTAACAACGGCTTTTTCTGCTGTGAAACTCGCTCTCTCAACTCGACCAACTCGACCAACTCTGGTTCCTCGTACTGCCTCTTCTTTACTTCAGCTATGAGAGACAATTTTGCAGTATTTTGGAGTACAACTCCACCATTTCCAGGGTCTACTAATCGAAACCCCATACACGCCAATTAATGAATCTCTCTAGTTAATTATCCTTTTTCGGCCTCTACATGTGCTAAGATACCATATATCGGCGACTTAACGCGTCTGCTACAACTTTAGCTTTCACTGGATGGTAGAGAATGTTAACATCGTAACCTTTCAATAACTCAAGCCATCGCCTTTGTCGCAAATTTAACTTTTTTTGCTTTAAGATATATTGCGGGTTTTATGATCTGTCAATATATCAACATGAACACCATATAAATAATTCCGCCATATCTTAACTGCATGGACAACCGCAACTAATTCGAGGTCGTGGGTCAGATAATTCGCACATGCTTCCTTAAGTGCCTTGAAGCATATGCAATTACTTTGCCATGGGGCATCAGGACACATCCTAACCCGACACCTGAGGCATCACAATACATGGCATAACCAACTGGACCCTCTGGAAGTGCTAGAACTGGCGCTATAGTCAACCTGTTTTTAAGCTCCTGGAAACTCTGCTCGCAAGCCTCCGTCCATTAAAACTTAGTTGCTTTCTGCGTCAACTTTGTTAATGGTGTTGAAATAGAAGAAAACCCCTCTATGAACCTCCGGTAGTATCATGCTAAGCCTAGAAATCTACGAATATCTGTCGGAGTGGTAGGCCTAGGCCAGGATTTCACAGCCTCGGTCTTTTGAGTGTCTACCTTTATACCTCCATCAGATACTATGTGCCCCAAGAAGGCTACAGACTTCAACCAGAACTCACATTTAGAAAACTTAGCATACAATTTATTATCACAGAGGGTTTGGAGTACCGCTTACAGGTGGTCCACATGCTCATCCTCTGAATGTGAATAAACCAGAATATCATCAATAAAGACTATCACGAGCAAATCTAAATATGACCAGAATAGGCTATTCATCATGTCCATAAATATGGAAGGTGTATTTGTCAACCCGAAGGACATGACAATGAACTCGAAGTGGCCATATCGGGTCCTGAAAGCTGTCTTGGGAATATCTCTCTCCCGAACTCTTACCTAGTGGTACCCTGACCTCAAATCTCTCTTTGAAAAGAGTCTAGCTCCCTTCAACTGAACAAACAAGTCATTTATCCTTGGAAGTGGATACTTATTCTTAATAGTTCAATTTCCTATAATTGATACACATCCTTAGTGAGCCGTCTTTCTTCCGTACAAATAGTACCGGTGCACCCCAAGGTAAGGTATTGGGTCTGATGAAACCTTTCTCCAGTAAATCTTTTAACTGCTCCTTCAACTCCTTAAATTCGACAGGCTCTATCCTATAGGGAGGGTTGGATATTGGTTGAGTTCCCGAAAGCAAATCAATGCAAAATCAATCTATCGCTCTGGAGGGATACCTAGAAGTTCATCTGGGAATACATCAACGTACTCTTTTACTACTGGAATAGACTAAAGTTTAGGTATATTATCATATACGTCTCTAACTCGCTCAATATGATAAATTCACCCTTTTGCAATCAATTTCCTCGCCTTCAGATCGGAAATAAACCTACCTCTGGGTGTCACTGTATTACCTACCAATTCAAGGACTGGCTCACCCGGAAAATGAAATATAGTTATTTTTGCTCGACAATCAACTGTGGCATAGAAAGTTACCAACCAGCCCATGCCAATGATAGCATCAAAATCCAACATCTCTAGCTCAACTAGGTCGACTGAGGTCTGACGACCGCAAACTGTTACCGTACAACCTCAGTAAACCCTTCTAGCAATAATCGATTCTCCGACCGGTGTAGATACCGCAAAAGGATCACTTAGTATTTCAGGCACTATACCAAATTTCCCCGCTTGTCAAAATACCTGTCACAACGTCTGGTGAGGATTCCTGGTCCTGCCGACCCGCTAACGTATAGCTACGATTCTAGTTACCACCTGAACTGGGACCTCTACCTTTGCCTCGACCTCTATCACCCGAAGACTAAGACTCGCACCCTGAAGGATGCACGTACATAGATGATCCTGATGCAGAATTTGCTGGTTACGCCATACCCCTAGAAACTCTATTTGGGCAATCTCGCATCATATGCCTCGGACGTCCACTTATATAACAATTATCAGAACCGGCTAGACATTAGCCCAAATGTCCTCTACCGTAGATGGCACACCGCGTCGAAAATGGCCATGTCTACTTGAACCTTGCTGGTGTTGCAAACCCGATGCCTGAGAGCTCTCACCTGGTCCTAACTGAGTGTAACAGTCTTACATGTAACCCTGTAACTAAGGTGGCGAGGCCTACGTGGCCGTTCTAAGTACTGGGGCATATAACTACCCTGAGATTACTTCTCAGACCTGGAAAATCTCATCCCCTTACGTTGTCCTGACTCAGTCCTCTCTGTACCATGCTGCCGACGCCTACCCCATTTTATATTCTAGGAAAATGCCTAAATCCGGGAGATATCCATATTATCCTACAATGCAACGGTGGCACATGCCTCAATCAACTCTGGGCCAGCCCTGCTATAAACCTGTGGATCCTGTCCCACATAGTAACAACTACGGATGGTGCATATCTGGCCAATGAGTCAGATGAAGACTATACTCTCAAACACTCGTATTGCCCTGCTTGAGGTCTAGAAACTGATTGACTCTAGCATGTCGGATGTATCGCGATAAGTACAGGTACACGAAGGCATATGAAAATTCTCCCAAATAGCTGGAGGTGGATCACGTCCCCTGGACCTTTCCCATCCCTCGTACCAAATGATGGCTATATCAGAGAGTCGAAAAGCTGATAGCTCAACTGCCTCTTTCTCCGTGGCATGCATAGCCCGAAAGATCTTGTGAAGCTGATCTATGAAATCTTGCGGGTTCTCCCTTTGATCTGTCCTCGTGAACTCTGGGGGACTCAAAAAAAATAAAATCTCGGACCCTTGAACTCCCAGACCCATCAGAAGATCTTGAACTAGCGGATGCCCTAGCCTATTGCTGGGTAGCTACCAATTGTGTCAACAAATGCACCGTACTCCTCAAGTCCTGATCTGATGGAAGCGGGGGGAACTGGATGAGCGGTCTCCCTGGGAATCTCCTCAGGTGGCGGAGGAGCAGGTAATGGTTGGGTAGGGGTCTCTCCTGGGCCTCCTCTACTAAGGGCACCCTGCTAGTCCCCTCACCTACTATTGTTTCTCTCCTCTGGCTAGCCGTAGTCTTCCTAGCTACCGTCATCTGTGCATGCAAACGCCAACGTGTAAGTTTAACTCAAATTTCCTATAACTAAGTTCCACAGCACGATTTAGATTTGAAAGAAGGGTAGCCAACTCCTAAATGCCCTATAGTCCCCTGCTTATATACTGTGGTGCACCACACGTCTATAAAAAAGATCCTACTAGACATGGCTTGTAGACTCCCTATGACAGAACTGCTCTGATACCATTTTTGTCACGCGCCGAGCCAGGGGGCGAGACCGGCACCTGTTGCCTCATCTGTCCTTGCTTACCAACTTGCGACTCAGGAATTCTGGACATATAATGTCATACTTTGGCCAGGAGCCACATTGCAAGACAATTTGCGAAGCGAAATATAAAACTGAATAGAGACTAACGCAGACTAAATGCCAACATAACGTTGGGCCGGCAAGGCCGTCATAACTGCTATTAGTGACAAGCCAACAAAATATACGTACAGGGCCTACAAGCCCAACATACTGCACTAACTGACAGGATATGTCTACCTACCCATAACCTATCTACATATATGCATAAGATGTACACAAAACTTCTAGACCCGGCAACTCCAAAGGAAGGGGAGCTTACTGATAGAACTGAACTCAGAAACACCTACTGAGGAGGTCTACCCGTCTCTCTGTCTGAACTTGTACGCATGAAATGCAGTTCCCCCAGAAAGGGACGTCAGTACAAAATAATGTACCAAGTATGTAAGGCAATTTACTGAAAGATGAAACTGAACTTATAATCTGAACATATGCTTACCTGCTGATACATACTCAACTCTCTCAATATAGTAAGTAAAATAGATGCCCGGCCCTATAAGGCTCAGTATAAAAATATTGTTCTCCCGTAGTAGGCTTCCTCATAGGCGCTCGGCCATACTAGGCACTGTATCTCGACCATGCGGGGCTCGCTCGTAGGCGCTCGACCATAGTAGGCTCAATATATAACTTACCATCTGATTAGAGGTCGCCAAATAGGGGCCTGCCCATCGATTATAGCTCGATGGTTATGAAAATACTGTAATACTGTATATATATACTCTCTTCTCTCTTGATTGGAAAAAGGTAATACTCGCTTGAATATGAAGTCCTGATAAAGAGACTATTGTAACTTACAAGACTAGGTAAATATACATAAATTCCGGAATATGCATTTCTCTTTATGCCTCGTTAGCTAACTTGTGTAATTACAAGATCATGCCAAAATAAAGGAAGGGCTTAGCCTTAACATACCTGGAGTAGTGAAAAATCCATATGATATTCTTGAAAAAGGTTGCACTGTACTCCTTTAGAATAGCAAAATTTTACGTAGCTAAGATTCTAATAATTCTTATTGCATTTTTTTGTAGGAATTGATTGCAATAATTCACGCTGTAGTTTTTTTTGTACGAATGTGTAGGGATTTGCAAGAAATCATATTGCTAATGTGTAAAACTTCACATCTGATTGTGATATGGTTTGTATTGAAAGTCTTAAAATTGAGGTGTCTTAACATTAATATATTAGGTTGTCACCTAATAAGAAATTACTAAGAGTCCTTTAACTAAGATGTGGCTTGCTTCCACGTGAGGGTGTGGTGGAAATTTTAGTCTTTATTTAATTATTAGTTAATTAGGTAATGTCCCGTTACCCGATAATTAACCAATTACCCGCATAATTAAGAATTATCTAGAATTACGTAAAATCCTACTCAGTTTTAATATACCTTATACATCATACTATAACGGTCATATTGTACCTTGTATGATACTAGTCCATAAATATCGGGTATTATAGCTCGAACCGTATTTTATCCCAAATCGACAACCTTCAACAAAACTCATTTTCTTTAATTCGTGTACCCTCTATTCTTCGTTCCACTTACTTATCGCTTGTTATAAATATAATAATATGCTAACCTCAAGATAATATCATACCCGAGTCTATGTCAATTAACAGAAGATGAAACTTTAAAGTACGAGAAACGCGAGATGTAACATAGTCATTCTGTAGCTTCACTGTCTCCTATTATTTGCTTAAACTGGTTTATCGGTGCTTTTGGTGTATTCCGGATTGATATCAATTAGTAGTATTACTTGTGTGAATTCTCGTAGTGTACATTGCTTTTGTTTGAAGTTTAAGTATTGTGAAGGGTTTTGTGATTTGAATTGTGAAATTTCTGTAGTTACTGAGTAATTGATATTTGTACGGTGAGATCGGGTTGCACGCCGCAACAGGTGTAATAAGGGTGGATTGTGGTGGAATATAGGGGAACTGTGATTGTGATTATTGTGATATGGTGGGATCGGGTTGCACGCCGCAACACTTTTGTTTATATTTTGTTGTTCATGTTATTAAGAGGAAATAAGGGTGAATATAATATGTATGGTGGGATCGGGTTGCGCACCGCAACAACTTGTATGTTTATGATTTCCCTGACTGTGTTATATGTACGGTAGTCTTAAATTGGACTTAAGGATTGGTAGTATCTGAACACTAATGAAATACATTTTAGAACTGTAGTTACTTCTAGCAAGTTACTGAAGTATTTATTTTGTCTTCCTTTCCGCTTTTATTATATATTGTATGCAGATTATATTTTGAGTGCCCCATCGTAGCCTCGTCACTCCTTCATCGATGTTAGGCTTGGAAATTACCAATACATGGGATCGGCTGTACTGATACTACACTCTGCACTTTCTGTGCAAATTTTGGAGCGGCTCCGAGGTGATCTTGAGGTTGGCTGCTGGATCTTTCTGGTAGGAGAACCAAGGTAGACATGTTGGCATCCGCAGGCCCTGGATTCCCCTTCTACACCTCATACTTTACTGTTTCTTTATTTAAAATACAATTATATTTCTTTCGGACAAATATTTGTAGTAAAATCTTAGAATGTTCATGGATTGTGACTTCTGATTTTGGGTAGTAGTAGAGTATGTATTTGAAGCTTATCTATATATTTATGCGTTCATTTCAACTTGTTATAGCTTGCTTGTTGTTAATCAATGAAATGTAAAACAATTGGCTTATAAATTTCTAACATTGGCTTGCCTAGCTAGTGTAATGTTAGGCTCCATCACGGTCGCGACAGTGGGACTTCCGGGCGTGACATAGTATATCTACCTCGCTTAGGTTAGAAAATTACACCCTGGGTTCTCTATGATGTTGTAGGGGTTCTGCCTCCTCCTCCTCCTCCTCCTCTTGGTTTTCTTCCTGGTTTTGCATGTCCATGTATTATGCATGGGCTTCCATTTACATTGGAGTGTTCTGTTGAGGAGCTTCTTATGTTGGAGTTTGTTGCACAGCCCATCTAGTGAATATGGGGTTCATTATGGATATTTCCTCGGGTACAAAGAAGGGCAAGTCGAGAGGAATGTTCTGGGGCATCACAGTATTGCGATTGCCCGGTATGTTCCACATCTCTTGCATGTTGTTGGTGTGATGACCCAAAAGGTCATCCTATGTTAATTTATATAAATCTGTGTTCCGAGGCCCCAAAATCCTCCGTTAATCGCACCTCAATATGTGTGCGCATCCCGGGCGTGTAGCCAGGAATATGTTTTATGTGAAAAGTTAAAATTTATAATAATTAATTGATTAAACTTGACTTTGGTCAATATTTTTGGTAAACGGACCCGGACCCGTGATTTGACGATCCCGGAGGGTGCGTAAGAAAATATGGGACTTGGGCGTATGCCCGGAACCGAATTCCGAAGTCCCAAGTCCGAGAAATGAATTTGTAAAGAAAATTATTTTTTGGAAATAATAAAGACTTTTGAAAATGAATTTTGATGTGAAATATGTGTTACCGGACCCGTATTATGGTTCCGGAGCCCGGAACAGGTTTAATATGTGTTATATGAGCTATCTGTAAAATTTGGTGTAAAACGGACTTGGTTTGACGTGTTTCAGATCAAAAATGGAAAATTTGATAGTTTATGAAGTTTGAGAAAATTCTATCGATTTTTGGAGTTTACTTCATTGTTTTTTATGTTATTTTGTTGGTTTCATTACTCGAATAAGTCCGTAGGATGATTTTGAGGTCGTGTGTACATTGGGTATGAGGCTCCGAGGGATCGGGTTAGTTTCGGGTAGGTCCCGGGAGGTCTTTAGGCTTAAAATATAGCTGTTGGAGGTCACATAACTCAGATCTCTGAACTTACTACCGAGGTCCGCGGTCCTTTTTCGCGGACCACGCTGAGGACTTCGCGGTCGCGGTCAATTTTTCGTGGTCCGCGGTGGAGGAGCTGGGCCACTAGTCCGACTTTGGAGGCATATATCTTTTTATCGACATGGAATTGTGAGATGATTGAAAAGCGAAAGTTGTAGCCCTTCGTGTCTAGTTTCCTGAAAGGTATAGAAATCATAATTTGGAAATCTGTAGAGAAAGTTATAGCAAAAATACTGAAGCATGTCACTGCAGTCATTTTTTTTTTGGTTTTCTTCAGCTTTTCTTGGTCTTTGGTAGCGTGGCCGCGGTCCATTTTTCGCCGACCACGGTGGGGGACCCGAGGGGGGTATAGATGGACGGGAATTTCAGTTATTTTCATTTTTCAAAGCCCTAAAAACATAAGAGGCGATTTTCTAAACACTCTTTCTTCTCCCAAACATTAGTAAGTGATTTGTAACTCATTGTCTTTACTCCTTTACTTCTTTTTACAAGATTTCACCCTAGAATCTACTCCTAAAATCATGAAATCAAAGTAGAAATTAGGGGTTTTGGGTAGAGTTAGGGTTTTTGGAATTTTGGGTAATTCAACCTCAATTTGGGGTCGGATTTCAAAATAAATCATATATTTGAACTCGTGGGGGGTATGGGTGATCGGGTTTTGGTTCGAACCTCGAGTTTTGACCACGTGGACCTGGGGGCGTTTTTGGACTTTTTGGGCAAAACTTTGGGAACTTCATTTTTATCCATTCAAATTGATTCATTTAGCGTTTATTGATGTAATTAAGTAACTTGTGACAAGATTCGAGCGGATTTGTGGTGGAATCGAGGGGTAAAGCTATAATTGAGGCTGAGTTGAGTTCAAAGCATCGAGGTAAGTGTTCGGTCTAACCTTAGCTTGAGGGAATAGGAGTTGAGTCTTATTTGCTACTTGCTAATTGTCGAGTACGATGTATAGGCATGGTGACGAGTATCTATACATTGGTGTCTAGCATGGCCGTGAGTCCTTATACTGCGAATATTTTGGTTTTTGTTATAATTCCATGCTTAATTGATGATTTTTATATGTTGTAACGAGCATGTGAAAGGAATTGTAATCGTTAAACTTCGTGGAGCGTTGGCTCGAGTTGAAATACAAATTATGAAGGTATATGAGATGATTAAATCTTTGGAGCATTGGCTCAAGTGATAATGTGAACTATGACATGAAAGTGAAAGAAAAAGGAAGAGTTATTGGTTTATTCCCTTACCGGGACGTTTTGTTGTTTGTTGATTTTCTCCCTTGCCGGGATATGGAAACTTATTGATGTTGTTCCCTTGCTGGGATTTAACTGTTTAATTTATGTTCCCTTGTCGGGGTTTCTACTTCTATTCTGTTTACTCCCTTGCCCTTTGTTGTGATTGTTGTTTGGGTGAGGAGGAGTGTTAAAGCATGAAGGGTGATGCCGTGCATTGTTTTCTATTGTGAGGAAAGAGTGTATAGCACGAAGGGTGATGCCGTGCCGTACGATGTACCATTCCGTACAGGGTGATGTCTTGCACTGTTTGCTATTGTGACGAAGAGCAATAAATCACGAAGGGTGATGTCGTGCGCTGTATGTTGAGACTATTGTTATTGTTCCCTTGCCGGAATTTAATTGTTTAATTGATGTTCCCTTGTCGGGATTTCTGCCTCTATTCTGTTTACTCCCTTTCCCTTTGTTGTGATTGTTGTTTGGATGAGAAGAGTGTTAAAGCACGAAGGGTGATGCCGTGCACTGTTTGCTATTGTGAGTAAGAGCGATAAAGCACGAAGGGTGATGTCGTGCACTGTATGTTGAGATTACTGTTATTGTTCCCTTGTGGGAATTTAATTGTTTAATTGATGTTCCCTTGCCGGGATTTCTATTTCCATTTTCCTTACTCCCTTGCCCTTTGTTTGTGATTTTTGTTTGGGTGAGGAAGAGTGTTAAAGCACAAAGGGTGATGCCGTGAATTGTTTTCTATTGTGAGGAAAGAGTGTAAAGCACGAAGGGTGATGTCGTGCATTGTTTGATATTGTGAGGAAAGAGTGTAAAGAACGAAAGGTGATGCCGTGTCGTACGATGTACCATTCGGTATAGATATTCATTGATTATACTGTGAGGAAAGAGAGTAAAAGCATGAAGGGTGAAGTCGTGCCATAATGTACTTTGATTACATTATACATTGCATTGTGAGGACGAGAGTAAAAGCACGAAGGGTGATGCCGTGCCATGATTTACATTAATTACATTATACATTGCATAGTGAGGACAAGAGTAAAAGCACGAAGGGTGATGCCGTACAGGTTGTGATTTCTGATCCATATTGATATTTGGGCCTTGTTGTTCCATTCCTTAGTTGAGATTTCCTATATGAAACTGTTATCTCCCCACAGCGTGTTCCCCTTCCTTTATTGATTGATTACTTCATGTATTTTTTTCCGTTATGTGTATATATATATATTCGAATTGCACAGTTTTACTTGGTAGTCCGGTCCTAGCCTCGTTACTACTTCGCCGAGGTTAGGCTAGACACTTACCAGCACATGGGGTCGGTTGTGCTGATACTACACTCTGTGCTCTTTTGCACAGATCCAAGTCTTGGATAGCAGTAGTAGTGCAGGAGGAAGCCTTCAGTCCAGCGAGATACCGAGGTAGCCCTGCAAGCGTCCGCAGAACCGGTGTCTCCTCTATCTATTATTTAAGTCTGTTATCTCATTGTACTCGAGACAAACAGTTGTGTTTTCTTTCAGACGATTGTATTTAGTACTCTTAGTAGTTCGTGAGTATTGTGACACCAGTCTTGGGTAGAGGCTTATGTTGAATTTTCCGCATTTCTATTCAATTTTTCTATAATTTAAGACTTCCGCTTTATTATTAAATTACATTGTTTGCATGTGATTGCTGATAATTGTTAAATAAGGTAGCGTGTTAATGAAAAAGGTAATTAAGGTTTGTCTTGCCTAGCTTCCACTAGTAGGCGCCACACGACTCCCGAGGGTGGGAAATCCGGGTCGTGACAAGTTGGTATCAGAGCTCTAAGTTGCTTAGCTCTCACAACTCACAGACAACTGGTAGAGTCTGAGGGATCGGTACGGAGACGTCGGTATTTATCACCCAGAGGCTGCAAAGTTATGAATAACTCCACATTTCTCCATCTCCATCGTGCAAATTTATTCTATCATTGATGATTGAACTTGCCTACTTGTCCTCTTACTAATCTCGACAACACGCGAAGCGTCTACGACCGAACCAGAGATGAACCACGAGTGCCAGCTGCGATCAAGGGAAGAGACAGAAGTAGAGCGCAGTCTAAAGCTCGAACATCAGCACTTATTGTACAGTCTCAAATGGATCTAGATGCGGAGGTTCTAGCTTAGTCAACATAGGTTGGACTAGTTCAGACTCCGGAAGGATTTATAGCTACTTCGTGGTTGCAAGATACACTAGTCTGTTTATTGAGGTTGGACAAGTTACCAAACAAGTTCCACTCCATTTCAGTGGTATATCTTTTGAAGAGCCAGATGAATTTCTTGACCGCTTCCGTGAAGTATTGCATACCATGGGAATAAGTGTAAAGCAACGGGGTTGATTTATATGATCCGGGAAGTTTAACATCGTGGATTATCAGGTATTATGACCTATGACTTTGTGCCACGTGGGGGAAGTTCACTGCCAAGGAATAGATTGCGAGGCCGCGTGTCATATCGGTTTTGGCTTGGAATGTATAAAGCTGGGAATTTCGGACGAACTCAGTACATGTTGATACTTTATGTCTGTTGGTGGTAGAAATTGCTCTATAATAGGGAGAGTCATATTACATCAGAGCACTCGGACTACGTGCCCCATTGCAACTACAACTCAACTACATGGAAACCTAGGGAAAAGGGAGTCGGAATGTCGAAAGTGGAGGTTAGATTCCTAGAGGTGGAGACCCGGTTTGTTGATATGTTTTCTATGGTATGGACGAGGTCATTACATTAAACGATTTTACTAAAAGAACAATCTATAATTGTTATAAAGTAATGATTTTCTAAGCTTAATTTAGTTATGCTTGTGTAATAAAATTCTTCTAATATGCTCCTCTTTTGGCCAAGCTTCGTAACTCAAAAATCTACTTATGTGAATACTTGTATTGAGAAATTCTGTGGGGTTAACTGTGTTTACCATTACGTGTTGAAATTTTTTCTTAACGGAAAATATTTAAATGAAGGAAATGGAATGTTTTGAGTGGCACGATATGCATATTACTTGTGATTCAGAATCGAGGATGAGATCCTCGCGTGTTGAAATGATTTGGTAAATTTGGACCAGACCTCGAGCCGCGGTGGAAGTTATGTAAGGATGAGATCCTAGTGATGGAAATTCTTGTGTTTAAATTCTCCCTTGTGAATTAAATTCTATTTCTTTTTACTATAAGTACTGGTAGGAAGTCATGCTTGTTAAAGACTTATGTATAAAAATAAGATTACTAATAATATTATCAATTAATTAATAAATAAATAAATAAACTAATTAACCATCTGTGCGTAATTTGCTAAATTCGTGGTATAATTATGGAGCCTTAACTTACCAGGTAGGCACCGCTCCAGGTGGCGTTAGATGAGGCACGTTATTTTGGGTAATTATGAGGTCTTCAAGCATCGTATCTCGATATCAGTATTGTGAAGGAAATGGAAGAGCAGTTACAGGATATGTTGGGTAAAGGCTTCATTAGGCCTAGTGTTTCTCCTTGGGGTGCTCCCGTATTGTTTGTCAAGAAGAAAGATGGTTCGATAAGGATGTGCATAGATTACCGGCAATTGAACAAGGTCACAATCAAGAATAAGTATCCACTGCCGAGGATTGATGATTTGTTCGATCAGCTTCAGGGTGCCAAGTATTTTCAAAGATAGACTTGAGATCTGGCTACCATCAGTTGAAGATTAGGGCATCTGATGTCCCTAAGACAGCTTTTCGCACTCGGTACGGTCATTACGAGTTTTTGGTCATGTCGTTTGGGTTGATAAATGCCCCAGCAGCTTTTATGGAGTTGATGAACCGAGTGTTCAGGCCTTATTTGGACTCGTTCGTGATAGTATTCTTTGATAAGATATTAATATACTCCCGAAACCAGGAGGAGCACGAGCAGAATCTCAGAGTGGTTCTTCAGACTCTGAAGGACAGTCAGCTATAAGCAAAATTTTCGAAGTGTGAGTTTTTGTTGAGTTCAGTAGCATTCCTGGGTCATGTTGTG
The DNA here is from genome assembly GCA_005239505.1 of Nicotiana paniculata. Classification (NCBI taxonomy): domain Eukaryota; kingdom Viridiplantae; phylum Streptophyta; class Magnoliopsida; order Solanales; family Solanaceae; genus Nicotiana; species Nicotiana paniculata. Next base: position 4,896 of record ML366315.1, on the reverse strand, counting down.
TCGGCAGAGGTATTCAGGTTGATCCGAAGAAGATTGAGGCAGTGAAGAACTGGCCTAGACAAGCATCAGCTACGGAGATTCGGAGTTTCTTGGGATTGGAAGGCTACTACTGTCGGTTCGTTGAGGGGTTCTCATATATCGCAGCCCCGATGACCAGGTTGGCCTAGAAGGGTGCCCAATTCAGATTGTCGGATGGGTGTGAGGAAAGCTTTCAGAGGCTCAAGACAACTCTGACTGCAGTATCGGTATTGGTTTTGCCCACAGGTTCAGGGCCTTATACAGTCTATTGCGATGCTTCCAGTATTGGGCTTGGTGCAGTGTCGATGCAGGATGGAAAGGTCATTTCTTATGCTTCGAGGCAGTTGAAGATTCATGAGAATAACTATCAAGTGCATGATTTAGAGTTAGCAGCCATTGTTCACGCATTGAAGATTTGGAGGCACTATCTGTATGGCTTGACGTGTCAGGTGTTCACGGATCATAAGAGTCTTCAATACTTGTTTAAGCAAAAGGAGTTGAATTTGAGGCAGATAAGGTGGTTGGAGTTGCTGAAAGATTATGATATCACTGTCTTATATCACCCGGGAAAGGCCAATGTGGTGGCCGATGCTTTGAGTAAGAAGTCAGCTAGTATGGGCATTCTTGCTTTTATTCCAGTCAGTCAGAGGCCACTTGCTTTGGATGTTCAGGCTTTAGCTAATTCAGTTCGTGAGGCTGGATGTTTCTGAGCCCAGTTGTGTATTAGCTTGCACGGTCTCTTGTTATTCATTATTGGAGCGTATCCGTGATCGGCAGTTTGATATTCCCATTTGTGTGTCCTTAGAGAGACGGTGCAGCGAGGAGGTGCCAAGAAGGTTACATTAGATGATGATGGAGTCTTGAGATTGCAGGGTAGAGTTTGTGTGCCTATTGTGGATGGGCTCCGAGAGGTGATTTTAGAGGAGGCCCATATTTCCCTGTACTCTATTCATCCGGGCGCCGCGAAGATGTATCAGCATTTGCGGTAGCATTATTGGTGGCGTAGAATGAAGAAGGATATTGTAGCATATGTGGCTCATTGTTTGAATTGTCCGCAGGTTAAGTACGAGTATCAGAGCCTGGTGGTTTATTTCAGAGGATTGAGCTTCCCGAGTGGAAGTGGGAGCGGATCACTATGGACTTCGTTATTGGGCTTTCGTTGACTTGGAATAAGTTCGACGCAGTTTGGGTCATTGTTGATAGGCTGACCAAGTCAGCGCATTTCATTCCTGTGGTCGTCTCCTATTCATATGAGGGATTAGCTGAGATTTATATCCGGGATATTGTTCGTCTTCATGGTGTGCCGGCATCTATCATTTGGGACCGGGGTACGCAGTTTACCTCGCGCTTCTAGAGAGCAGTTCAGCCAGAGTTGGGCACACGGGTTGAGTTGAGCACAGCCTTTCATCCCCAGACAGACGGGCAGTCCGAGCGGACTATTCAGATATTGGAGGATATGCTCCGAGCTTGTGTTATTGACTTTGGAGGTTCATGGGATCATTTCTTTCCTTTGGCAGAGTTTGCCTACAACAACAACTACCGGTCGAGTATCCAGATGGCTCCTTATGAGGCTTTATATGGTAGGCGGTGTCGAACTCCAGTCGGATGGTTTGAGCCGGGAGAGGCTAGATTGTTGGGTTCTGAGTTAGTCCAGGATGCCTTGGACAAGGGGAAGATTATTCAGGATAGACTTCGTACAGGTCAATCCGGGAAGGAGAGTTATGCGGATCGCAGAGTTCGAGATTTTGCATTTATGATAGGCAACCGAGTATTTCTTCGGGTGTCGCCCATGAAGGGCGTGATGAGATTCAGAAAGAAGGGAAAGTTGAGCCCTAGGTACATTGGTCCACTTGAGATTCTGGACAAGGTAGGAGAGGTGGCCTACAGACTTGACTTCCCACCTAGTTTGTCAGCCGTGCACCTGGTGTTTCATGTATCTATGCTACGGAGGTATATTGCAGATCCATCTCATGTTATTGACTTCACCGGTGTTCAGTTGGACCAGGATTTGACTTGTGAGGAGGAGCCAGTAGCCATATTATCTAGGCAGGTTCGTCAGTTGAGATCGAAGAGTTATCCCTTGGTTCGTGTTCAATGGAGAGTTCAGCCTGCTGAGGCAGCGACTTGGGAGTCCGAGTCCGATATGAGGAGTCGTTCCCCCAATCTTTTCTCAGACTCTAATACCTTTCTATGCCTATTCAAGGATGAACGGTTGTTTTAGAGGTGGAGATTGTGATGACCCAAAAGGTCATCCTATGTTAATTTATCTAAATCTGTGTTTCGAGGCCCCGAAAGCCTCAGTTAATCTCACCTCGATATGCGTGTGCATCCCGGGCGTGTAGCCGGGAAGATTTTTATGTGAAAAGTTGAAATTTATAACAATTAATTGATTAAAGTTGACTTTGGTCAACATTTTTGGTAAACGGACCCGGACCCGTGATTTGACGGTCCCGGATGGTCCGCCGGAATCGAATTCCGAAGTCCCAAGTCCGAGAAATGAATTGTTAAAGAAAATTATTTTCTGGAAATAATAAAGACTTTTGAAAATAAATTTTGATGTGAAACCTGTATTACCGGGCCCGTATTATGGTTCCGTAGTCCGGAACAGGTTTAATATGTGTTATATGAGCTATCTGTAAAATTTGGTGTAAAACGGACTTGGTTTGATGTGTTTCGGATCAAAAATGGAAAATTTGATAGCTTATGAAGTTTGAGAAAATTCTATAGATTTTTGGAATTTAATTCATTGTTTTTGATGTTATTTTGGTAGTTTCATTACTCGAATAAGTCCGTAGGATGATTTTGACGTCGTGTGTACATTGGGTTTGAGGCTCCGACGGCTCGGGTGAGTTTTGGGTAGGTCCCGGGAGGTCTTTAGGCTTAAAATATAGCTGTTGGAGGTCACATAACTCAGATCTCTGAACATACCACCGAGGTCCGCGGTCCTTTTTCACGGACCGCGCTGAGGGCTTCGCGGCCGCGGTCATTTTTTCGTGGTTTCCGATGGAGGATTTGGGCCACTGGTCCGACTTCGGAGGCCTACATCTTTTGATCTCCAAAGAATTTTGAGATTATTTAAAAACAAAAGTTGTAGCCCTTCGTATCTAGTTTCCATAAAGGTAAATAAGTCGTAATTTGGACATATGTAGAAAAGGCGATGGCCAAAATACTAAAGCATGTCACTGCTGTCATTTTTTTTTTTTGGTTTTCTTCAGCTTTTCTTGGTCTTTGCTAGCGTGGCCGCGGTCCATTTTTTAGTGACCGCAGTGGGGGACCCAAGGGGGGTATAAATGGACGGGAATTTCAGTTATTTTCATTTTTCAAAGCCCTAAAAACATAAGAGCCGATTTTCCAAACACTTTTTCTTCACAAAAACATTAGTAAGTGATTTGTAACTCATTTTCTTTACTCCTTAACTTATTTTTACAAGCTTTCACCCTAGAATCTAGTCCTAAAATCATGAAATCAAAGTAGAAATTAGGGGTTTTGGGTAGAGTTAGGTTTTTGGGAATTTTTGGAAATTCAACCTCAATTTGGGGTCGGATTTCAAAATAAATCATATATTTGAACTCGTAGGGGTATGGGTGATCGAGTTTTGGTTCGAACCTCAGGTATTGACCACGTGGGCCTGGGGCGTTTTTGGACTTTTTGGGTAAAACTTTGGGAAATTCATTTTCATCCATTCAAATTGATTCATTTAGCGTTTATTGATGTAATTAAGTAACTTGTGACTAGATTCAAGCAGATTTGTGGTGGAATCGAGGGATAAAGCTATAATTGAGGCTGAGTTGAGTTCAAAGCATCGAGGTAAGTGTTCGGTCTAACCTTAGCTTGAGGGAGTAGGAGTTGAGTCTTATTTGCTACTTGCTAATTGTCGAGTACGATGTATAGGCATGGTGACGAATATCTATACATTGGTGTCTAGCATGACCGTGAGTCCTTATATTGCAAATATTTTGGTTTTTGTTATAACTTCCATTCTTAATTGATGATTTTTATATGTTGTAACGAGTATGTGAGAGGAATTTTAATCGTTAAACTTCGTGGAGCGTTGTCTCGAGTTGATATACAAATTGTGAAGGTATATGAGATAATTAAATCTTTGGAGCATTGGCTAAAGTGATAATGTGAACTATGAGATGAAAGTGAAAGAAAGAGGAAGAGTTATTGGTTTATTCCCTTGCCGGGACGTTTTGTTGTTTGTTGATTTTCTCCCTTTTCGGGATATGAAAACTTATTGATGTTTTTCCCTTGCCGGGATTTAATTGTTTAATTGATTTTCCCATGCTGGGATTTCTACTTCTATTCTGTTTACTCCCTTGCCCTTTGTTGTGATTGTTGTTTGGGTGAGGAAGAGTGTTAAAGCACGAAGGGTGATGTCGTGCACTGTTTGCTATTGTGAGGAAGAGCGATAAAGAATGAAGGGTGGTCGTGCACTGTATGTTGAGATTACTGTTATTGTTCCCTCGCCGGAATTTAATTGTTTAATTGATGTTCCCTTGTCGGGATTTCTATTTCTATTTTGTTTACTCCCTTGCCCTTTGTTTGTGATTGCTATTTGGGTGAGGAAGAGTGTTAAAGCGCGAAGGGCGATGTCGTGCATTGTTTGCTATATTGAGGAAAGAGTGTAAAGCACGAAGGGTGATGTCGTGCATTATTTGGTATTGTGAGGAAAGAGTGTAAAGCATGAAGGGTGATGCCGTGCTGTACGATATACCATTCCGTACAGATATTCATTGATTATACTGTGAGGAAAGAGAGTAAAAGAACTAAGGGTGATGTCGTGCCATGATTCACATTAATTACATTATACATTGCATGGTGAGGACGAGAGTAAAAGCACGAAGGGTGATGCCGTGCCATGATTTACATTGATTA